>JAMKCH010004456.1:0-70028 GCA_023653785.1 Ophioderma brevispina | reverse complement strand
ATTTGTCATATTATATTTGAACTCAATTGGAACATTTAAAAAAAAACCAAATGAGCTAACCGCTCCAGAATTTTACCAAGAGGCAATCCAGACATTTTATACCAGAAAACTTGAACTAATTTGCCAACAAAATTTATTATGGCAACACATTGCGATATTAAGATCCCCAGAACCCATACTGAAAGTCCTAAAAAATCTTGTAGAGGAAACATGTAAAAATAAGGGTGTATCAATTTTACTTAGAGATTTGGTATTAGATGAATGGCTTATATTTTGTTTTGTTTTGAGTTACGTACAGAATAAAAGTCCTAGTAACGTTCAAGCTCATCCGAAGGTACAAAATGAACCCAATGCTCGAGTTTTGTTTGCAAAACATAGTACTAAATGGTTTCTTTTCTCTTAGGATCCAAAAGTTAGCTATCATTTTTGGACTCGATCGCCGGGCTCGATCCGATCACTCGGAGGTGGTAAGCTGTTAACGTCAACAATTTTGAAAAAAAAAAATCAGGTAATATCGACGTTATCACGTTTGATATACCATATTGGAGCTATACTTTCATACTGCGGAACGGAATTTGCCCGTGATTGAAATTTGAAAGCTTTTAAAAATTACAAACTCTTATGTTTTCTTAGCGTGATGTGTGGATGGTTTGGTCTTGTACGGAACGATTTTTTCAAAAGAATCTTTCGAGCAACAGACCTCGGCAGGTGTGCAATATTCTTCTATTTTTTTTCCCATTGTGGTTTATTCGTCTAATAAATTGTTATATGCGGTTAATATATATATGGCTGTTACAAAATACCTAAATAATTCCGTAAAATCCCTAAAAAATCGAAAAGAGAAGTACTGATTTTTTTACCCAGATGTAAAGCTTTCAACCTTAGAGGACCTCAGACGATCAAGCTAGCCAAGAAATGTGTTTTGAAACCCTGGTGCCTAATACCCCACCACACCCTTTGAGGATAAGGAATTCCACGGAATCCACTTTGATACCCAATCCATGACACTGCAGTCACAGTAATCCAGATCGATCATCCTGATCAATGACAGATGGTATTAGCAATGGTCATCCTCTTCTTTGAACCTAAAGCCGTTTGTGTACAGCCCATATAGCAAGCCCAAAGGCCTGTGGACCTGATAGGAAAGCATGGGTCAACCTTAACAGAATCAGAACTGGCGTTGGTCGTACTTGGAACTTCCTTCACGGGATTGGAGTTGAACTTTCACCAAACTTTCACCAAACTGCGACTGTGGAGGAGCCCACAACCATTAGCAATCATAGATGACTGTGAGGTCTACACCCGCTGGGGGGGGGGGGGGGGGGGGGGGTAGGTAGGGGGGGGGGGGGAGGGGGGGGGGTGGGGTAAGGGGGGGGGGCGGTGGGGGGGGGGGGGGGGGGGGTACTCAGTGAGAACAGGGAGGTACATATGTGCCGACGATATGGGTCACATTTCACCCTTACTATAACAATGGGTCGTTTGTTCCACCATGCAATATATGATTGGGTCATTTTTTGAGGTCATTGATCCTATATAAATGGGTCATTTTTAAATTTTTGATACGCAATTACATGGAAAAGGGGTCCATTTTTCTGATTTTCAGTAAAATCGCAATGACAATGGGTGATTTTTCCGATTTTTCGGGAAAAGTTTAATATGAAAATGGGCCGATTTTGCTAAGATACTATGAAAATGGTGCGGCGAAATTTCTAAGCCAACTATAGAAATGGTCGAAAATTTCGGAACCAACTATAGAAAGGGTCATATTTTTTGGCAATTTGTCTGGTACGCTATAAACATGGTAGATTTTTTACTCGGCGGACGCCCACCCGACCAATTTGGGTCGAGTTACCCCCCCCCCCGGGGGTCTACAGGCTGTCCCAAAAAAGTCTAACATTTCGAAACGACGCGGCATGTTGATAAATTATGTAAAAAGAAAAGTACACAAGGGTCTTTGTTTGGTACACTTTGAAGTAATAAAACAAGCTTTATTTCTATTTATTTCATTCCAATCCGATGATACGTAAACAAAGGATGCTTCATTCAATTATGATGAGGGCAAAATCAACTTGGTCCGATTTCTGCATTAGAACACTTGGATGCATTGATGCAAACAGTTGAATACACTTGGCTTTCATGCACATCTTCTTTCCATCTAAAAAGAAAAGAAAACAAAGATTGCGGGTGGTTTTATTAAAGAAAGGACTCTTAGAGATTCCTGCCACCGTCCTGTTTTTACAAAAGTTATAGTGGATTCACACAACCGCTCTTCTAACAAGAGGAAATGCTGGCTTGAGTTTCTGCCATTATGTGTCCCGTGGATCTGTTATGGCTTCCACTGGTGGTGCTCTTTATTCCAATTTTCTGCCTGCTTCATTAGTCCTAGTAGGATTATTATCCGAAGGATTCTCTTTTCATTTTGGTTATTTTCGTGTTTGGTTGTTTATTCTGACTAGAAAATCATTTAGATTATTTCTTGGGAGGGGCCCGGGGAATCCAATATGGAAGCGTCTGATTGTTTGGTTTATTGGTTTGGTTTAACATTATGTGTAATGATGAGCGATTTGAGCTAACTCTGCAATGAAAGTGAAATGACTGATTAATATTTTGCGAAAAAAATGCAAAGTATTGCTGATCTTAAGACAATTATCACACTTTTGACAGGAATGAAGGGGATTACAATATCTTCAATAAGTTCAATTAGCAAATCAATACACCAATCAATAACCCAATTTGAGTATGTATGGTGAAAACATGATTTTGTAAACAATCTACAAATGTAATTATTGCAAATCGGACCAATCCGAATTTGTACTCTCCTTTTTGACGAAGCATATCTTTTGTTCTACATATCGCATTGAAATGAAATAAACGGCAAATAAAAGCTAATTTAGGTAGCTTTAAGAGCATACCAAACAAAGATCCATGCGTACTTTAGGTTTTTACAAAATGCCTGCGTCCTGAGTGTTAACATTTTTTGGGACAGCCTGTACACTGTAAAAAATGTTCCTAATTTTACCAGATTATACCTTTTAAATTACGGTAAACCATGATTATTCAATAATCTTCATGCTTTATTACTTATATCTAGCAGAAAAGCAGAAAAAGTGTAAATAAACAGTGGTTAGAAATAATACTACACATTTTGAAAAAAGGATAGTACTTATACGCTGACCGTTATTATAATTTTCGTATTATTACGTTCTTTTGTAACTTACTTGTTTTAATGTAAGAATATAAACTATGAAAATTGCTTAACCTTTAAATTGTGTTAAATAACATCGTAAGTAACGTCATAAAAAAAATGCAAAATCTTATTTCCATTTTATTTTTAAAAATAGTTTTAAAAATCTTGTAGAACTTGATTCCTGCTTTTTTTTGTATTCTAATTATTGAGTTGAATTGGAAAAAGTAGTACACCTATATATTTAATTTCAGCATCTGATATCTGTAAAGTCGTGTAATGTAGTGGATAAGGTTTAGGACTTGTAATCTTAAGGCCCTGGTTCGAATCTGTGCAAGGTACATATGTATTAAGCCTGCTCATATGATGATTAAGTAATTGTTGACATTAGAATATATGTCCACTACAAAATAAAACAAAGTCTTATACTGCCTTCTTCACGTTTTCCCTTCGTTTGACTTTTTTTCTCAAAATTGTTTGCCTGAAATATAACTTTTTTACAACCATGTGGTGACGTAAATACAACGTTTGTATGATGTCATAGCTACAACGTGAACATTTGGTCAGAAGATTGTAATAATGTTTTAATTCTTAATATTGTTTAAACAAGTCAAAAACCAACAATAAAGTTGACGCTGGGATTTCACGCCGTTATTTTATGTTCCCTGCAGTGGGTTTGTATTTTTACGGCTCCAGTTATTTTACGTTCTGCACGTTGTGAGTCCCAGCTGCCAGTCAAAACCCTGTTTTCTTACAAGTTTATTTTTAACAGTGTACAAGTCCCCAAGAGGAATTCCAGGCCTGATCAACCTGGATGATGAAACTATCAGCTGGTTAAAGACGGATCTTCCACTGTGATTTTGGACTTGCACGCACGAACGAACGAAATTAGCTTTCCATCAAAAATAGCCTCCATCTGCAAGGATTAAGCTGAGAAATGTTTCTTTGGTGCAAAAATTGTGAAATTTCTAATTTCGTATAGGAGCAAATACGAAATTCAGCCTATGTTTATATTGAAATATAAAATAATCACAATCACCTTTTTTTCTCTCTTTTAAGACATTTCTGTAGCTAAATACATGGTAAGAATTCATCTATTGAGTGTCTGAGCTATATAAAATTACTATTATGACACAATATCTGGGTGCCTCAAAATCTCTTGTTACACCTTTAATTAGTAACATTGTTAATTGTAGAAAGTGGGAAAAACTGAAAACGGTAATTGACGTATCCTCCTGATTTTGAACTAGCTTGAACTGAGTCACGCACTACACTGTCTAATAGTTACTTATTTAGATATTAGGCTCATCGTCTGCATAAAGAAAGTTGCTTACCGACCTCACATTTTTAACAAGCGTAAATTCATCGACTTGGCGGGTTTTCCCGTCATACGCGTCACTTATTAGGACGAGAGGCGGGTCGACAGGTCAGGCCGCGCATGGTCACCCGGAGGGGCTAAAATTAAAAGATATGTTTACAGCATAGAAGTGGTAACTATGGTAACGGTTAGGAGTCAAAATATGAAAACAGCCGACTGGGATAATTATGTTTCTATGTAGGAAATCGAGAATGCATGACACTGCAGCATATCAGCATGAGCCAATATTATTATCGCCTAGTACTGTTAATACTGACTTGTATAGCCAATACAATGTGTAATCAGATGCATTTATCTGTAACCAATAATGGCTGAAGATGAGCGCACTGGAAACGACGAATTAGTTAAAGGAGGAACCAAGAAAGACTGCTGTTTTTCAACTGACAATGATTATTCAGCTCATTTACTTCAGGAATCACCAGCCATTACCCAACCTCGGTTTTGCAGTTCAATGTCAATGCCTAACCCATACTTCCTTTGTAGATGGTATCCTTGTGAAAATCACATTGGACCTGAAGATGGCTTCTCTACTATGCTTGCTGCAGCAAACGACAGAACTGGTGTTGATATCAAAGAGGAGAGGAAACGGACGTTGCATCGTTTCCCAGGACATTTATCTTTGCCATTCGGACACGAGAAACATAATGAAAAGAATGCATACGTTTTTATACACCATGAAGAGAGAAACGTGTATATCGAACAGTATCGCTACAACCATACCTTTGGTGGGACTGGTAGGAGCCTAAGAAATGCTGAGATGGCTCAAACGCTTGTGAACTTTATGAAGAATGGACAATTAAAGTTTCCCATAATCAGGCAAGTGTCGTCTTATTTTTTTCTTAATTAAAGGTATCCAGGACCGTACGCGGGATTTATTTGGGGGGGGGGGGGGGGTGCTGCGTACGGACCTGAAGGTATCTCACCCGATTACAATATGTAATCTTCTGTGTTTCACAGAAAGGTCATTGCAGCATATCTCAAAAATTTCATCCGAATCCGACGGCATTTTAATAATGAATTGTTAATAGCATTTAATAATGAATTGTTAATAGCATTTAATAATGAATTGTTAATAGCTCACAAACTCAAATAAAATGATGTACAAATGATTCATTTGTTTATAGCATCATACCTGTCATAGTGGGAAAGAAATCAGCCACAATATTTTTCAGACGAGATGAGAAAAAATTCTAATCCTACCAAATCTCAGCCTTGGTTTTCTATGAGTATATAGATTGATAGTCATAAAGCCAAACCAGTTTGAAATTGAAAATGATTCCTTTGGACTAAAAAATAAATCTTTAAATAAATTTATAAATAGTTTTTAATTCGTTTAAAAAGGTCTTTTTACTAAACTCTATATTTGAATAAAATTTCAGGAAAGGATTTATCCCTGATAACATTTTTAAAATAAATAGAAGGAATTAAGAGAGGGAGAGTAAGGGGTAGAGTACTAGTGTGGTAACATTTTTATCTTAATTTGTGGTGTTAAACAATAATTATTATTAGCTAAACCGACCGAAGAAATACAATTATACAGCACGAACTTTTAGCATAATTGTAATCAGTGATTATTAAAAGTGTGAAAGATACCATTCTTGAAAATATGTTCTTTTTAGTTCTCTTCTGGTAAATAAAGGCTGACTCAGATATTTCCCGAGGAGCGCCCTCAATTTTCAAACAATTTTCATGCATCTACATAATGCTTGTCCATATACTAATCACTGTGTGGAATAGCTAATCCCAAATCGAAGTTCTTCATATATAAACTCACAACTTGTTATAAAATTCCGGATCCGGATTTATTTTATATACACATTATCCTATGGCACTAGTCTTATACTATACATAAATGTTATTGCATCAAAACGAAAAATTCGCTTTATTTCAGACTTTGGAATTTAGTATTTTAGTTGACCATCTTTAGTTCTAGTTGACTATTTTTAATTAATCCCACAAACAATATCTTTCGAAATCTCTGAGTCCGCATTTGTAATGTTGTTTTGATATTCAAGGTCAATCGAAACTCAAAATGTTATTGCAATGTTATTGTGTTTTATTACCACCAACTCAATTTCACATCGATCTTCAAGCTCCAATAATTCCTCGAGTTCCAATTATTGGATTGTACAATGCTCTTGACACATTAGTTACTGGTTCGTGTCAATAATATTAAAGCAAAATTAGCACATTTTTTGAAGAGCGCCCCCAATTTTCAAAATTTGATATTTTTGCACAGTTACGTTGGTAATTGTCTAGGAAACTACACCTGCGAACGAGAATGCTAAAAATGCGTATTTATCACAAAATGAGCGATTTTGTAATTAAAATTGGGATCCCAGATTGGACTTAACGGAAGAGCTAGAAATGCTACGTTTATGTCCGTCCATGATGAAATAGTGCCACCTCGAGAAAATAACCTCTAACTTGGCTTGCCTGAACTATTAAAACAACTAATGCATTAGCGTAGACACATACATGGCGCTATTTCCCGGCTATTTCACATTGGAAGGCCGTTTCCAGCAGCCGTTGTATTATTATTATCGAGGATCCCCGATAATAATTATTTTAGTACAAAATTCCTTCCTTTGTGACACATAGCGGGACACATAGACATTTTCGAGCTTAAGGCCAAAAAAAAAATTGTTTGATTGTCCATAGATGACTTTTTTGAGTTGGGTCGGTCGGCCGGAAAAACTTTTTTTTTCTTTTTTTTTTTTAATGTCAATAGCAAACTGTATTGAAACATGTTTGTTTGTATTAATAAGTTAATCAAACACTAAAAATCAAGTTGATTCTTACTCAAAAATGCATCTTTGTACATTATGAAACCCAACTAACATGCTAAGAAACTGTTTAAACATCATTTTGTTTTACATTTTTGAAAGTTAAAATTGAAAAAAAAAAAAAAAACTTTTTAGGAATTTTTCAAAATTAGGGTCGGTATTCTTTTGCACAGTAAAAGGAAAAAAAAAACTTTTTCCTGATTTCCAAAATTAGGGTCGGTCGGACGAGGACAATCAAACATTTTTTTTTTTGGCCTAACCATTCACAGGTATAGTTTACTAGCCAGTTACCAATGCAATCGTGTAAAAATCTCCAAATTTTTGAAAAATTGGGGGCGCTCTTTAAAAAATGTGCTAATATTGCTTTAAGTTTCTGGAATCATAGATCATAAAGTTTGTACTGTATAAAATATGAGTATACACCATGTATATGAATCTGTATAAATACTGAAATTAAGTAAATTTGGTGTTTGTGAGTTCTTTTGTGTGTGTGTACAGCATATACACTATTTTTCCTTAGAGCACTCGGTGATCTGCCACACAATGAAATAAGTCACTCTTTCCTCAGTTCATATTTGAAACTTGTAAAAAAACACAGATATGAATGAAATAAGTTGCATTAGAACATTTCAAGCTCGAAATCTAACGACGAGATATGGTGAAGGAAGCATAACCTATCTACCTTCAAAATGTTATTAGCTCAACAGGGAACCCTTCTCAAAAGACGAAATAACAAGTCGAAAATGAGGTGAAATTATCTGTAACCTCACGACATTATTTGTACGTGTGGAAATGTGTTCTATAGGCGATCGAGTGTGTCTGCATATTCATCCTGGTTTGGTGAAAGCTCAGGTACGCGACGTTGATGTGAGCACTCTCTAAATCTTTTTTAAGAACTCAATTATAATTCATTTTATTTGAAAGAAAACTAAAATAGTTTGCATATAGGCGTGTAGATTCGAATTCTGCAAGTTATGAGGAACGGTCCTACGTGGTATATACACCATACATCGACACACAACATGTATTCCGCAAACAAACACAATTTTAGTGTTTGTTTCAAAGGCCTCAATTCTTTATTATTATTGTTGTCCAGCTGATATCCTAAGTAAGTTTATCACTGTGAAAAACATTGCATACAGATATTAAGGAAAAAAACACGACTTTGTCTCAGAATATTGCGCGCATTGCTTTTAAAATTGGCTTTTTAACGTATTATTATTTTTGTAGGATTTTACTCGCTTTTCAGAAACGGCCAAAAGGTGGGTCAATAATGCAATTAAAAACGCATTTCGCATTAGTATTTTTCAAAAAAAAAAGAAAAAGAAAACCCGCATTCCCCATTGCTTTTCACATTTCTTGTGAGACAAACTTGTTTTATTTACAACGATAGTCTTTAGTTATACTACGATACTGATTTTTATGCACTTTCTATTTTTCAGTGCACACGATGCAAATCTAGTCAAGAGCGTTAATCAAATTACCGATTCGAATTCTGCCGATACGAGCTTACTACGAAGACCCTCGCCTCATTCTCCACATGAACGATCAACATCTTCTTTTGAAACAGTAGGATCAATCAAGGACATGTTCAGCCTCACACCTCGAAGAAATCCTCAAGAGGGTGATTCAATTGCATTGCCAAAGATAAGGATCACTGAAGACAATATTTTCACGAAGTCAAAATCTCCGAAGAAAAGTCATGTCGATGCAAAACAGAAAAAGCGCGGGAAGGTAAATAGATCCGATGCTGGTGCCGTGCAGTTTGTAGCCGACTATAGACACATTGATAAAAATCGCAAAAGCACTCCATATTGGTGGCATGAAGATATGATACATATCGGTAAGAAAAAGGTTCCAGAGAGGAAAAACCGACACTCATCTCTGACAACACGATCCGCAGATACTGTTCTGGTCTGCAGCCATAGCAACAAAAGTAGACGACCATTAAGGAAAAGTGTAGGGAGTATGCCAAATGGTGAAGACTTGATTCAAGACTTAATGAATAACCGTGGTAAAATAGCTACAAAAGAGACTATTCAGTGTCTCATGAAGTTTTTTATTCCCGACAAAATTTCCAGTCTGATAAGGTCTACAAGAGTGGACTCGAAACGAATACAACAAAGAGCATGAAGAGCGAATGCGTGAAAAGTCAAAGTCGTGCACATTCAGACACATTCCCCAAAAGACGTGCTTTGACTGCTGCAAATGTTGCAGGGAAACAACCCGATAAAGATCTTAGGATTAATGGCATATCAAGTGCAAAAGACGGTGTGCGGGGTGAAAGACTCTCCAGTTTATCCAAAAGTGGACGTCGGAACATTAATATTCCAATGCGGTGTGCGATGCCCTTGTCCGAAGACACTATACTGTTAGGCGCTCCGTATAGAACTGAGGAAGAACATAAAGACAGGTTGGTGTCCCTAGACAAGAGTGCTCTTGTGAATCAAATATAAAACATGATTTTTGTAACACTTCCAACAATTCGGTACTTTTCTGAACCCGCATTTTGTTCGATCTGGAAAACAACAGTATATAGCCACCTTCATCGTCATGCTTCCTCGATACCAAAAACTTGTGTAAAGTGATATATTTTGAATTGGAGTATAAGGTCCAAACATAACATTTTAGTTTAGGGCGAAATTGTTCATTTTTAGTTAAATATGTGATCAAGTACATTTTCAAATCCTATGAAGTCACATTTCATGAGCCATAAGCAACGTATCATCGAGGTACGAAATTGAATCCATTCAGCCACTGGAAGCCAGTGCAGCTCTCAGCAAGGAAAGGGAGAGGTTCGTATTTATATACTTGGCTGAATGAAAGACGAAACGAGCAGATTTGTGTAAAGGAGCTTTTCTACAGATGAGTAGACAATTAGGCACAATCTGCATTGTTACAAGTGTCAAAAATAAGAAGTCGTCTGATCCTTCTGAGGTTCTGGATGTACAAGTTAAGTGAATGAGATAAGTGTGTTATATCATCGGACATCTTCATGTCATGGGCCAAATACAACCCTAAGGTTTTTGATTACGGTCAAGGATTATATTTCATGACCATCAAGGAGAAGTGTTTTGTGTGTTGCCGGAGAACCTTTTAGTGGACGGCAAACTAAGCGACGTTTGTCTTAGACAAAGACATTTGTCTTAGACATGTTAAGCTTCAGCTTCTTGCGAGTTAGCCAAGATTGCCATTGGTGTACTTAAGCCCCAAGATTTTTCTTATGCTGTATTATATAGATAATGGGCATAGTAGGGTTATACATACATACATACAGCATTTAGTGCGCTATTCCCAAAAGGCTCAGAGCGCTTACAGAATGAAAATGACTAATACTACAAACTTATAAGCTCTTATATGCACATTACAAAATAAGTAAGAGTGCAAGATAAATTGAAAACAAGTTAAACATACAATGTAAAATAAATATAGGTATTATACCACCTTTAACAAGCGTTGTACAACAAAAAATGAAGAAATGGCCTAATTCATGGCGCAATGACAAAAAATGCCATTGCAATAAAACAACGGAATAGCGCAAGGACAACAAGGACAAACAACTATGGGTGTTACCACACAGGGCAACACTGAAAAAAGAATAAAGGACAACAATTAACACAAAACTGAAAATCGATTTTTAAAGTTACTGAGGAAATAAGTGAGTTTTTAGTGTGTTTTTTAAGACACTAGTGGATGGTGACTGCCTAATATATAGAGGAAGCTTATTCCACTCCTTTGAAGCAGTAAGTAGAAGTTCTGTCACCACCTAAAACTCTGGTGATAGGGTACTTAAGGGGTTTGACGTGTGATCTGTGTACGCGCAAGCTGGTTTGCACCTTCAGCATTCTGTTTAGAGCCCAGTCATCGACAAAATAAGAATTTGCGTTTTGAGGTGCGAAGGAATCAATCGCAGATACCGCGGAAAACTGTGCGTTTTGTTTGCGTCTATTCAAATCGCGCATCTCTACGCCTGCGTTCCTGCTTTGCTGCGTGCCGAATGTGGCGCGGAATTTTCTTGCCGCCCAATGATGTGCCCAAATTGATAAAGGTGTCAAAATTTGAGTGGTTTTAGGCATGCAGTGGAAAAAGTAAGTCGGTGACCCCCATTTTTTATTTCAAAATTTTGAAGAACGACATCGGGACCTCAACATATTTAGAAATTACAAAATTTTATCGAGAAGTTTTTATTTTGTAGGCGATCCAAACGTCAAATTTTGACTTTTCCCATAGACTTGCGTGGTTTAAAATGTGACAGCATACCTTTTTTGTTTCGGCTATAGCTCAAAAACAAAGTCGGTGACCCCCATTTTTTATTTCAGATTCTTAATCCCACCGTTTGTTAAATACCAATATATGTGAATTCTGGAAAATTTTATCGAGTAGTTCGCTAACACGTCAAACCCCTTAAGTTAAAGAGTGTCTTCAGAAGAACGCCGTATTCTGTTTGGAACATATAATGATAAGCAATTTGACAGATATGAAGGTCCTTGGTCGTTAAAACATTTATACGCACACAGAAGTCCGTTGTTGAATTGGAAGCCAGTGCAATAATGTCATTAAGAGGTCCAGCAGATTGTTTTCTATCGACTTCAAAAACAAGACGGGCCGCCCAATTTTGCAAGCATTGCAGTCGAGTTATATAGACCAGTTAACATCCTACGTCACTTCTTTTGTTGCCTGCGAATCCATTCCTGCGAATCGTTATGGCCCATAGTATTAAAACTCTAACAGATACAATTGCCAGTGTGTAACAGTCAGGCCGACCTATTTCAAGATACCAGGCCCTAACGTGTTTACAAACATTGCTGTTAACTGGTCTATAATGACAAGTCCATTACAATAATCCAGACGAGACAATACAAATGAACGAATAGCATGATGACAAATTGATTGATCGATGTATTTCCTTATTCTACCAATATTACGTAGGTGAAATGGTACAGATTTGCTGACATTTGTGATGAGAGATGACATAGTTATATGAGAATTAAAGAAGGCTCCCAAGTTCCTTATGGTGTTTGAAGGTTGACTAATTACATTTCCAATAGAAAGTGACACATCAGACGGAATACATTTGAGATTGTATTGCGATGCTGCGATAAAGAATTCAGTTTTGCTGTCGTTCAGTTTGTTAGCAGTCATCCATTGCTTTATAGTTTTCAAGTTGATTTATTGCATTTTCAAGATTGCCTGGCACTTTTGGGTCAAATGAAAAATACAACTGTGTGTCATCTGCATATGGTGAGAAACATGATGATAATTGGCAATGTCACCAACTGGGAGAGTATAAACAGAATAATCAATAGGCCCAACAATAGAACCTTGAGGTAAACCAAATTGTGAGATGATGGGAACTGAGAGTTAACCAGTGATATCAACCTGTGTAGACCAGTTGGCAAGGTAGGATCGAAACCAATTAAATGTAGTTCCTTTGACACATAGTCTTTGTGATAGACTTGAAATTAAAGTATTGCGATCAATAGTGTCAAAAACAGCTGACAAGTCTAATAAAACGAGAAGAACAGCTCTGTTGGCATCAAGAGAAACATTATATCATTT
The DNA here is from genome assembly GCA_023653785.1 of Ophioderma brevispina. NCBI lineage: Eukaryota > Metazoa > Echinodermata > Ophiuroidea > Amphilepidida > Ophiodermatidae > Ophioderma > Ophioderma brevispina. The sequence goes on along the minus strand of JAMKCH010004456.1, from coordinate 57,121 downwards.
TTACTTTATTGAACGCGGTTTCGGTGCTGTACAGTGCTCTGTACGCAGATTGGTAAGGATCAGTGAGGTTGTTTAATTCCATGTGCTCCATGAGACGTGAACATGCAATTTTTTCTATCAATTTTCCAACATAAGTAATATTTGCGACAGGCCTGTAGTTTTGAGAATGTTCTGATAAAGAGGAGACTTTTTAAGCAGCGGTCGTATAATAGGATAATGAGCTCCATTTGGAAAAGTACCAGTAGAAAGCGGAGTTTTAACAATGGAAGTAAGTATCGGAAGAAAATGCGGTAAATTATCCTTGAGAAGCCAAGTCGGGATAGGATCAAGACGGCTTGTTTTACTGGCTGATTTTGATTATTTTCAGAAGTTCTTCTTCGTCAGTTGGTCTGAAGACTTCAAGGGGTACGATATGTACAAGGAAAGAGTCAGGAAAGTGCTCGGTAATTGTACCGTTATAAATGAGAATCATATTCTCAATGTTTGGGGAAGAAGGTTTGTAGATGTTTTTCTATAGTTCGAAGGATGCCAATTCAGATTGTTTGGGCCCAACCTCTGGGAAATGTGCGTAACTTTGTAAAATAAGGGGATAAAATTAGTACATGGGGTAAATTTGAAAACAAGTCAAATTGTGTTTAAATGTACACCAATGTATTTGTCTCATTATAAGGATTAATTAAAAAAGGTCTAGGTTCCGACCTTTAGTTACATGGCTACAGCCCTGGTAAGTTTCAATCTGGGCTACTTCTGACCCAAAGTCCCGGGAAAGGGTTAAATTTTGTTGAAATTGGTGTCAAATTATTTGCTACGATCCAACTGAAGCAGAAGATTAATTTTAATTCTTTGGGTGACAGCTCCCTATACAATTTTAAGTTCAAGATTTGGTGACCCCAATACGCCATGTAGACCCTTGTTACATTTGCCCACTATTTACAAAACCAAATGCCAAACATTGTAAAATAAGGCAAGGCGAACAATTTGACACCAGTTTCAACAAAATCGGAGCACTGGGTAAGGTTAACCCCAGGATGACCTTGAACCTTATTAGGGCTTTACCTGTTTAACTAAAGGAAGGACCTAGAACTATACTTTCTTTAATCCTTATAGAGATAAAAATTAATTGGTGTACATTTATGCACAATTTGACTTGATTTCAAATTTAGCCTGTACGCATTTTATTGATCCAATAATATTGACAGTATCATCGCTCTGGAATTCACCTTTGACCTGTAGAAATTGCATTCTGTGACACTACAGTTTTAATATTTTGAGTTACAGTCCTGCTTGCGTTATACATGTAACAACCGTACGCGGTGGCATTCAGCCTGACAGACTATTATGTTTGTCTTATTACTATCTCTTTTGATTCCAAGAAGATATTACGATCATGGCAGGTGTCCATAGTGCGATTAAAATTTAAATAATTTCCCCAAACAACGGCGGGCGGTGAATTCCTTTTGTTTGCACTACCTATTATTTTTGCGGAAGCCACTTCCGCGAAAATAGTGGGCAGTACAAACAAAAGATACACAATAGATAATGATGAAAGGAAATAGGGCTAGACGTATATACCAAGATATTAGGGTATCTTTCTATACAACACAATTCTCGAGTCTCAGCAAATAGCATGTTTTTTTTTTTTTTTTTTTTTGTTTATGGAGTAAAATGACCGAGATCATGATATTTAAAGTATAGAAAACTATATATGTCCGTGTAGATCTCGCAAAGTACTAAATGAACATTAACACGGTTACTTATTTTAAGCAAAATGCAAACAATTGTGGATCAAAGAATGAAATAACTCTACTGGCTTCACTTTTTTGAGAATGGCCCATATACCAAGATATTAGGGTATCTTTCTATACAACACAATTCTCGAGTCTCAGCAAATAGCATGTGGTAGCCGATGGTATTAAAATATGCCGGCATATCAAGAAGAACCACGAGAACCACCACGTAATGAATGAATAGTCATTATGCAGACTCTTGCCTGAGAACCTCCATTTCATCTATTCATTGTCCTATAGGCTGCATGGGATTTGTTTTGGTCATGTTTTACTGTTTACTTTTGTACTTTTATACTTTGCCCTGCGGAGATATGGAGACTGGATCATTCCTATTCCATTCTTTAGTCTGGACTAATGCGCATGTGTCTATCAATTGTATCTTTTTAAGTGAATGAATGATGAAAATGTAACAAATGTATACCACTCGCAGGAAAAGAAGGGCAACAAGAACAGTAGGGTGAACAGTTTAGTGCGAATGGAATCGAAGGCCCTTTATTTTCCACCAGTTACTTCCGCTCCAACACATATAGGTCCTACCTATGTTCTTATAGAGAACTGGCTACAACGCAAGTCCTAACTACAAACAAAAAAAGTAGATACACCAGGATGATTTGTTTAAACGGTCAAAATGGACAAGTAAAACATACCCAATTCAAACCTTGAGTTAATGGTCTACCTAGTAGTGACTCTATTCGGGGTCTATAGAAAAAGTTCCAGAGAGGAAAAACCGATCATCACTCTCTGACACAAATCGATCGAGATACTGTTATGTATGCCGGCCATAGCAACAAAAAGTAGAACGACCAGTAAGGAAAAGTGTGTAGGGAGTTATGCAATGGTGAAGACTTTGTATCAAGGACTAATGAATAACCGTTGGTAAAAATAGCTACCAAAAAGCGACTAGTTCAGTGTCTCATGAAGTTTTTTATTCCGGACAAAAATTTCCAGTCTGATAAGGTCTTACAAGAGTGGACTCGAAACGAATCAACAAAGAGCATCATGAAGAGCGAATGCGTGAAAAGTCAAAGTCGTCGCACCATCAAGACAACATTACCCAAAGGACGTGCCTTGACTGCTTGCTGCAATGTTGCAGGAAACAACCCGCGATAAAGATTCTTAGGATTAATGGCATCTCTTTCAAGTGCCAAAAAGACGGTTTGTGCGGGGTGTAAGACTCTCCCCCACGTTTATCCAAAAGTGGACGTCGGAACATTAATATTCCAATGCGGTGTGCGATGCCCTGTCCGAAAGACAATGACACTATACTGTTGAGGCGCTCCGTATAGAACTGAGGTGCGGGAAGAAAAAATAAAGACAGGTGGTGTCCCTAGACATTGATTGTGTCTTTGTGAATTCAAATTATAATTTTATAATTTTATTCGATTTTGTATACAATTCCAACATATTTCTGGTCCTTGTTTTTTTTTTTCGAACCCCTTTTTCTGATCTGGGAAAACCCCCAAAAAAAATATAAGAAACTTCATATGTCATGCTTCCTTCGTACCAAAAACTTGTGGTAGTAAAGTGATATATTTTGAATTGGAGTATAAGGTCCAAACATAACATATTTAGTTTAGGGCGAAATTGTCATTTTTAGTTACAATATGTGATTCAGTACATTTTCAAACTATGACAGTCAAATTTCATGAGCCATAAGCAACGTATCATCGAGGTACGAAATTGAATCCATGCAGCCAACTGGAAGCCAGTGCAGCTCTCAGCAAGGAACGGGAGATGGTTAGTATTTTATACTTGGTGAAATGAAAGACGACGAAAGAGCAGGATTTGGTTAAAGCCACAATGGAGCTTTTTACATGATGAGTAGACAATTGGACAATCTGCATTTGTTACAAGTGTCAAACAAAGGAAGTCGTATGATCTCTTCTGATGGTTCGGATGGACAAAGGTAAGTGAATGAGAAAGGTGGTTATATTCTCGGAAATCTCATGTCCATGGCCCTAAAACAACCCTAAGGTTTTTTGATGACCGGTCAAGGAGGACTATTTCATGAATCCAAGGAGACCAGGACGAAGTGTTAGTGTTCTCCTGTGTGTTGCCGGTTAGAACCTTTTAGTGGACGGCAAACTCCCTAAGCGACGTTTGTTTTTTTTTTTTTATGACAAATATTTTGTACTATTTGTCGTAGGTACATGTTAAGTCTTCGCTGTCCCTTTTCTTGAGTTAGACAAGATGTCCACCTTGTGTACTTAAGCCCCAAGATTTTTATTATGCTGTCTAGTATATAGATAATGGGCATAGTAGGGTTTTACATACATACATACGCAGTTAGTGCGCTATTTCTTCCAAAAGGTACTCGAGCGCTTACAGATGGAAAATGACTAATATCCTGTTCCCCTCAAATACGTGATAAGCTCCTTACTTCTGCATTACCATTGCAAAAAAGTACAATAGGGCAAGCTCAATTGAAAACAAGTTTTGTTATTTTTGTTAAACCATACAATTGTAAAATAAATATAGGTATTATACCACTTTAAACAAAGGCGTTCTTGATGTTTGAGAATTTTTTATCCCAAACACAATGATACGAATGGCCTTATTTTATTTTTCACTGGCCGTCAATGACCAAAAAGGCCCACGCTCGCCCATAATTTATAAAACAACCCCAGAGCAATGCGCAAGGATTACAGGACAAACAACTATGGAGTGTTACACACAGGGCAACACTTGAAAAAAGAATACCCCAAGGACAACACAATCTGAACACAAAAATGAAAATCGATTTTTAAAGTTGATAGTGTACTGAGGAATAAGTGAGTTTCTAGTGTGTTTTGTTAAGGATCAATAGTGTTTTTTATGGTGGACTGCATGTAAGATTAGAGAGGATAGAGTGAGGAAACATCAGGCGGAAGAAGGAGGAAGGAGAAGTTACGGAAACAACAGACACCAAAGAGCGTGGTTGTGACGATTTTTGTTTTATCTTCTTTTTTACTTTTTTTTTTTTTCCTTTCCTTTTTTTTTTTTAAGGGTCTTTTTTTTTTATTGGTGTGATAGGGTACTTAAGTAGGGCCTTTGAGTTGTGTTTGTGATCTGTGTACGACCGAAGCGGGTTTGCATCTTAGCATTCTTGTTTAGAGCCAAGCTCATCGACAAATAAGGAATGTGTCGTTTTGAGTGCGATCAGGAATCAATCGCCAGAGTACGGCGGAAGTGAGGGAAAGAAAATGTGCGTTTTGGTTGCTGTTCTCTTCAATCTTGCGCATTCTACTACGACTCGCGTGCCTGCTTTGCTGCCGTGACAGATGCTGGCCGGAATTTTTCTTGCCGCCCCATGATGTGCCCCAAATGATTCAAGGTTGTCAAAATTTGCCCACTGCTTTTGGGTTTTAGGAATGCAGTGATGTAAAAAAGCCTCGGTGACCCACAAGTTTTTATTTCAAAATTTTTAAGAACGACCGGGACCTCAACATATGTTAGAAATTTTACAAATTTTATCGAGAGATGTTTTTATTTTGTCTAGGCGATCCAAACGTTCCAAAATAATTTTGACTTTACATAGGACTTGGGGGTTAATGTTTTTATTACAGAATCACCTTTTTTGTTCGCTCTATAGTCTAAAAACAAAGTCGGTGATCCCCCAGTTTTATTTTCAGATTCTTTCCCCCCCCCCTCCACCACTCAGCTACCGTGGTTGTAAATACATATATGGAATTCTGGAAAATTGTATCGACATAGTCGCTTTTTTTTTTTTTTTTCTCACACGTTCAAACCCCTGAAGGTAAAGAGTTGTCTTCAGAAGAACGCCTTATCGGTATCTGTTTTTGATACATATAAATGATTCTTTCAAGCCCAAATTGACAGATAGTGCGAGGTCCTTGGTCGTTTAAAACATTCTACGCTTCACAGAAGTCCGTTTGCTGAATTTGGTGAAGCCTGGTCTTAAATGTAAGATAAGAGCGTCCGCAGATATTGTGTGTGGTGTCCTCTATAGACTTCAACAACAAGCAAGGGCACGCGCTCTTTCAATTCTTGCAAGATATTGCAGTTAGCAGTTATATATTGACCCAGTTATACCATCTATGGCGCCGTCACTATTTTGGCGCCCTTATTTTTGTCCGCGCAACCCCTGTCATTCCTGCCAATCGTTATGGCCATAGTAAAACTCTACAGATAAATGCCAGTGTGTAACAGTAAGGCCGACCTATTCCACTGATACGGGCCCCCTTCTTAACGGTTATCAAAAAATTGTGTTTAATTCTGTTCCCGTCTATCATGGACAAGTCCTCATTACAATAATTCCAGACGAGATCCAAATACAAGTGGAACGCATAGTCATTGACGGACAATTTGATTATTCTCGATGTATTGCTTTTATTCTCTCAATTTTATTACGTCGTGAATGGTACAGACTCTTGCCTGCAATTTGGATGGAGGTGAATAGGTATACTGAAGAAGTAAAGTAGACGGCCCACCAGCCCTTTGTCTTCCCACCCCTTGGGTTCTGGCAGGTTGATAATTATTTCTATTCCAATCAGAAATCTTGCACACATGATATGAGGGAATAATTGAGATATTGCGACCGCACCACTGCCTGTTTTTTTCCTGCGATAACAGAATCAGTTCTTGCTACCTGTGTTGTTGAGTTGTTAGCAGTCTCCGCATCCATGGCTTTATCGTCTTTCAAGTGTGCATTTATCTGACATTTTTTTTTCAAGCGGTTTTGTTGCCTGTGGAGCCATACTGTTGGGTCCATTCATGACAACTCAATGTGTGTCACTCTGCCATGATGGTGAGAAGAAATAGTGATGATCTATGGCATAAGTGTTTGCCACACCCAAACCTCGGCTGCGAGTCACCCTATCTCTTGCTAACCCATGATTAATCAATCGGTTCCCCTGTCTCCACCAATTTATGTCAGCAAACCTTGCGGATTATAGACCGCAACTTGTGAGTGCATTTTGTTTGTTGTCAATTGGAGGTATTTTGTTTACTTTACGTGATACTGAAATTGATATGTTCGACCCCTGTGGTCTTATCCTCCCGTTTAGGTAGCTGATTCATCCAAGCTTGCTAGATATGCTAGTTCTTGAATAGCGACCGATCGCTGCGCACGACTTGACCCTCGTGATTATTGATGTGTTGTGTTTATTGGGATTTTGATTTGGAGCTTGTGTTAGGTTTTGTTTGTATTTGAATTTTATGTCTTTATTGTTGTGTGCGTGGCAAAAAGATGTTTTTTTTGTGTGTGTTGTTGTGATGTGCTTTTTTATATATAAAAGTGATGTGAAGTTATTGTACTATTCAGACAGCTTTTTTGTTTTGCGATTTTGATTTCATTATGATTTGAGTAACATTCCCCTTCTATCATTTTTACTTTATTAGAAACGTCGGTTTCGGTGCTGTACAGTGCTCTGTACGCAGATTGGTAAGGATCAGTGAGGTTGTTTAATTCCATGTGCTCCATGAGACGTGAACATGCAATTTTTTTTATCATATTTTCCAACATACGTAATATTTGCGACAGGCCTGTAGTTTTGAGAATGTTCTGAAAAGAGAGACTTTTTAAGCAGCGGTCGTATAATAGGATAAGGAGCTCATTTGGAAAAGTAACAGTAGAAAGCGGAGGTTTTTTTTAACAATGGACAGTAAGTATCGGAGAAATAAATGCGGTAAATTATCCTTGAGAAAGCCAAGTCGGGATCGTGATCAAGACGGCTGTTTTACTGGATGATTTGGATTATTTTCAGAGTTCTTTCGTCAGTTCAGTTGGTCTGAAAAAGACTTTCAAGGGAGGTACGATAGTTACAAGGAAAGAGTCGGAAGTGCATCTCGGTAAGTAATTGTACCGTTATAAATGAGAATCATATTTCAAATGTTTGGGGAAGAAGGTTTGTAGATGTTTGTTCTATAGTGCGAAGCGATGCTCAATTCAGATTGTTGGGCCAAACTCGGGGGAGGAAATGTGGTAATCGTAACTTTTGCTAAAATAAGGGGATAATGAATAATTAGTATCATGGGGTTAAATTGAAATCACGTCAATATTGTGTTAAATTGTACTACCAAGTTTTGGATGTGTCTCTTATAAGGCTTCATCAAAACGGTTTAGGTTCCGACTTTCGTTCCATTGGCTACCGCCCTGGTAAGTTTTCAATCGGGCTACCTTCTGACCAAGTCCCGGGAAGGGTTTAGTTTTAAGGTTAAATTTGTTGAAATTGTGTAAATTTTTTTTACATTTTGGATTTATGCTGATTAGGTTTATTGATTTAGTTTTAATTTTGGGTGACAGCTCTTCAATACAATTTTAAGTCAAGGATGTGGTGACCCCATACGCCATGGAGGACCCCCCCCTGTTACACTTGGACCCCCACCAACCCCTATTTACAAAACCCAAATGCCCAAACATTGGTAAAATAGGCAAGCGAACAATTTGACACAGTTTCAACAAAATAGGATCACTGAGTAAGTAACCCCAGGATGCCCTGACCTTATTAGGGCGTTTTTACATGTTTAACGAAAGAATGGACACTTTGAACATAGTTCTTATCCTTATAGAGATAAAAATTATGGTTGTACATTTTGAACACAATTTTAATTGATTTCAAATTTAGCCTGTACGCATTTATTGATCCAATAAAGTTGACGTATCAGCGCTCTGGAAATTCACCTTTGCCCGTAGAAATTGCATTTTTGCACTACAGTCTTTAATTATTTTGATGGTAAAGTCCTGATGCCGTTTTATTACTGTAACAACCGTACGATGGTGGATTCAGCTGACAGACTATGGATGTTTGTCATTATGACAATGATTACAGCTATCTCTTTTGATTCCAAGAAGATATTAATAATATTTAAAAAACTAAAAAATCTTTAAAATTTAAATAATTCCCAAACACGGCGGGCGGTTGATATTGAATTCCTTTGTTGGCACCTACCTATTAAGTTTTGCGGAAGCCACTTCCGCGAAAATAGTGGGCACAGTACAAACAAAAGATACACAATAGATAATGATGAAAGGTAATAGGGCTAGACGTATTATTATACCAAGATATTAGGGTATCTTTCTATTAAAACCAATTCTAGAGTCTCAGAAATAAGGCATTGTGGTAGCCGATGGTATTAAAATGATGCCGGCATATCAAGAAGAACCACGAGACACCACCACGTATGAATGAATGTCATTATGCAGACTCTGCCTGAGAACCTCCATTCCATCTCTTCATTGGACCTATAGGCTGCAGGGATTTGTTTTGGTCAGGTTTTTTTACTGCTTTTTACTTTTGTACTTTTATTACTTTGCCCTTGGGAGATATGGAGGATGGAGTCTATTCACTATTCCATTCTTTAGTCTGGACTAATGCGCATGGGTTATAAAATTGATCTTTTTAAGTGAATAAATGATGAAAAGGTAACAAATGTATACCACTCGCAGGGGAAAAGAGGGCAAAAGGAACATAGGGTGAACAGTTTAGTGCGAATGAATCGAAGGCCCTTTATTTTCCACCGCTTACTTCCGCTCCAACACAGATAGGTCCGACCTATCAGTAGTAAAACGCAGGTTGACATTACTTCGGTATTTTTTACAGGACGTGACCCACGATATGACGTCATAAAAATTTTAATCCAAGCGTCAGATTTGTGCGAGTGCGAGTACTCTAAGAAAAATTTAAATATCGAAATGATATTAAATTTTCGGTTCAATTTATGAAACTACCCACGCATTATAAGATACCTACACTTTAGATGTCAGGTAGAAATTGGTAGAAATTGGTATGTGCATTTCGTGCGAAAAAATTAAAGCTAAACACGCCAAAATTACGTTACCAAAATGGGCGAAAGTCAGAGTCACGAACGACAAAAGCGAACATATTTAGGCCCATGAAAATTCGCAGAGTTAGTTCTTGATGTACATTAGTTTGTCTGAATAAATCGTGGAATTATGGCCTGTTAAGCGGCCCATTCGCATGTTGTTGTTTTAGATCTGAAAGGTTGTTTGCATGCGTGACAATGACACGCAAGCATGGAGCAAGTAGATTACGGAACTCTGCAGAAATTTTGTGACGCTAGAAGAAAATAGAGTATTTATTTGTGTCTCTTGGAAATTTCAGAAGGACAAAAATAGATGGTTAAGTTGTTATATAATTTTATTGGGAAAACTGCATCGTTTTACAGAAAGAAATGCACTCTACAAGATAAGAAAAAAGTAATGATGACTGAATCAGAGGTTAAGGCCAGTTTGATGGTAAAATTAGGGGTAACCTGGGGTAAGACTTGATGACAGAAATCAATTGAAACCTATACAACATTCAACTCTATACATGTGCATATTGATTATTCGTACAGATGTTACATGCAGGATAACCGGGTTCAGTCTACAGTCGGCGACGAAACCTGCTTTGGAAAGAGGGAAAAGCCTCACACCAAATCCCGTCTACTCCTCAAGCCCCCCACCCCGAATGAGCTCAGGAAAATAATTAATAGATAGTGTAATAAGAGTATAACTTGAATAATTTAATCTTTTCCGGGAGCTGGGCCTGTGCACAAGAGGTGTTGAAAAGAAAAGTATGCCCCTATCGGAAATCCGAACCCGTAAACTTCGTATTATTTGAATAGCGCGCTTGTTAAATGAGCTAACAAGGTGGTATGTAAGAAAGCGATAGATCAACTCTATGGTATAGAGTTGATCTATAGTTGATCTATCTGTCAACTATCTTTTTGACACACGTGTTTCAAACTGAATTTTCTACAAGATGCGGTCTGCCCCGTCATTGCCATCGACAAATCCTAGCAGAAGATGAACATATAACTAATAATTGTATCCATCATGCTAAAATGAGTCATTCATTTTGATAATATGCACATCGCAGTGTGTTGAAAAAGGTAAACATTGGAACATTCCTCGGAATCGACAGCTGATATGACTAAAGTTGCCTTATAATCGACTCTGTAAGAAAGCTATTGAAATTTGTATAATTTATAAACAAAATATACATACTTAATATTTAACTGCATCTGTGGGAATAATTGGTCGTCTCCTGTGTTAATAATTTCAATTAAAATTTTACTTTTTTTAAAAAAAAAAACAAAAGCGCGAAAAATATACGTCCTCGTACCCACGAGTGCTCTTGCCGCTCACCAAAGTTCGAACCCTTAAAAATTGAGACCTTTGAACGGCTATATGCGGCGTTGGCGTTCCTACTGTATGTTCTTATAGAGAACTGGCACAACGCAAGTCCTACCTACAACAAAAAAGTAGATACACCCACTGACCAGGATGATTTGTTTAAACGGTCAAAATGGACAAGTAAAACATACCCAATTCAAACCTTGAGTTAATGTCTACCCTAGTAGTAGTGACTCTATTCGGGGTCTTTATATATATTTTGCCCGAAAAAAGAAGCAGCTAACTTTTATCTTTCTGCTGCTTTTTATTCACAAAATCGAGGCAGCGGTTCCAAAGTTGCGGGTCAATCAAAGGCGGAAATCCAAAAGCCAACGCAATTCTCGTAGATACATCGTTCTTTATCCAGGATGCACAGGGCCCAACCATAGTGATTTTCATGCTATTTTTACTTGACACACATTTTTTGATAACTAATGTCCCCTATATCTACCCTTTTTGGGGATCCCCAAAAAAATTCACACAACCCCTTGTAAATTGGGGGGGGGTCAATTGTATGCCCCCCTACAGTAAAATATAGGAAACATTAACTTTGTTCTTATTTTTGATTGGCGTTTTTTGGTTTTCAGTCCTTAGAAGGGTGGATTTGGTATAAAATGGAAAGGACTGTAAAAACCGTTTCCATTTGCCATACAGAAATTTGAATTTTATTCTTGCACAGGGTATGTAATTACCCTCATTAAATAGCCTATTTTTAGCACCATCTGTAGCGCCCTCTCTTTGATCTTGGGTAAATGGCATCGGGGCTGTGCCTACTGATTCCTATACTGTGTGTACTGCCATGCCTGCAGTCTTAGCAAGTGTGCAGCACATGATTATGCCATGACTCTCCGTCTTTACAATCATAAATTGCTCAATCCCATGAACTTTGTTGTTAAAAAGATTGTCTAGGGATAATATGATGCAGGTAGAACCTTGAGAAGCGACGCTCAGATTCACTTTTTCTGTCATAATTTGCCATATTAAAATGCATGCAAGATTCCCTAAATTAACGTTCTTAAAAATCACCACACATTCCCAATCCAGCAGATCGTGTCCGGCCCCCTCGTTTAAGTCGTATTCTTTCGACTCCTAGCCGAATAGTATGACCGCTTTTAAAAGAATAGGGACGGCGGGCCCAAATAGGTCGTCTGATGTTTGTGATGGTCCTGAATCCATTTCGTGAAATGCCACTTTCAGTTTTCGGTTTTACATGCCTCAACCTTAAAATGTATTCTGAGTCAAGCAATAACAATATAAAACAATGTACCAAATATTCATTTTAACATGGTCATTGTCTCATACCCCCAGGCAAGTGTCCCATACCTCCAGGAGAATGTCCCATACCTCCAGGACATTTTCCCCTACCTTCCAGGACAATGTCCCATATTCCCAGGACAATGTCCCAATCCTCCAGGACAATGTTCCCATACCCAGGGCAATGTCCCATACCTCCAGGACGGTGTCCCATACCTCCAGGACAATGTCCCATATCCCCGGGACATTTTCCCATACCTCCAGGACAATGTCCCATACCGCCAGGACAATGTCCCATAGTCCAGACATGTCCCCCATACTTCAGGGCAATGTCCCATAACCCCAGGACAATGACCCATTCCCAAGGACAATTTCCCATGACCCCAGGACAATGTCCCTACCCAGGACAATGTCTTATCCCCAGGACAATGTCCCATACCCAGGACAATGTCACCTACCCCAGGACAATTCATGCCCATACCCAGGACATGTCCCACACCCCCCAGTAGCAATGTCCCATACTCCAGGAGAATATTCCATACCCCAGGACAACCAGGACAATGTCCCACACCCCCATGACAATGTCTTATACCTCCAGGACAATGTCCCATACCTCCGGGCATTCCCATATACTCCGGACATGCCCTACTCCAGGACATGTCCCATCTTCCAGGACGATTTCCCATACTTCCAGGACAATGTCCCCATACCCCAGGACAATGTTCCCACCACCCCAGGACAATGTCCCATACCTCGAGGACAATGTCTCATACCCTCCCTGACAATGGTCCCATAAATCCCCAGAACAATGGTCCCCATTACCGCCAGGACATTTTTCCAAACCTCCATGCCAATGTTCCCACTACAATCCAGAACAATGTCCCATACCCCAGGACATGTTCCATACTCCAGTACAATGTCCCATACCCCAGGACATGTCCATCACCCAGGAAAGTGTCCCATACCCCAGGACAATGTCCCATACTCCCAGACAATGTCCCATATCCCCAGGACAATGTCTAATCCCCAGGACAATGTCCATTACCCCAGGACAAATGTCACCATACATATCCCCAGGGCAATGGCCCATAACCAGGACAATGTCTCCATACCGGGTACCCAGAGACAATGTTTCTCCAGTACTCCAGTAAATCTTCCCATACCCGCTCTTACAAAACAATTGTCAGACCTACCCCAAACATGTTGCTCATACTCTCAGGACATGTCCCATACCGTAACCCCTCCCGGACAATGTCCAATATCGACGTGCCATACGATTTCGCTTCAGTAGCCCTCAGGACATAGTCCCATACCGCCGATGACGATTTCCCAGTATCCTTCGTGGAGCCATGTCCACCATATTGTCCCCGCCTTCCCGGACAATGTCCATACCTCCAGGACAATGTCCCATATTTCCCCAGGAACAATTCCCCTCCCCAGATCATGTCCCATATACCGGCAGGACAATTTTCTAGTACCCTTTCCAGTTCGCATTTGCCAATATCATCCAGAACAGTGTCCCTACCCCCATGGTACAATGTTTTCCAGTATCTTCCAATCCAGGACAATGTCCCCTAATCCTCCAGGGGGACAATTTCCGCATACCCGGTGTTGTATATTTCGTATCTGTCCCTTCTTCTGATCTTTCCCACCACGCCCCATATTATCCTCTCTTCGTATCGCCATTTTTCGCGTACCCTTCTCTCCTCGGCTCGTTGTTTTCTGTTCTTGCTTCCTCTTGTCGTTTTCGATCTCTGCGGCCAAGACACTGTCCCCTACCCCACGACAATATCCCATAGCTTTCGCAGCCAAATGCTACCCCATATCCCCAGGACAAATGTGCCCACTACCCCATGAGCAATTCCTTGTCAACCCAGACCAGATGTCCCTGCAATAACCCAGACACGTACTGTTTTAACTAACGTAATCATTTCGACGAATCTGTAAGCCTCGCATCCCTCCAAGTTTCATCAGCCCTGTGTGGGTTGACCTTTAATATCTCCAGTATTATTGTGTTCACCATAAGTGGTCCAAATGAACATCAAGAATGAGTCAATATGCTAATTAATTGATTGCAAATTAGGTACTTAAAATGCTATTATACTATTTGAAGCTATCGAATCAGATTGTTATGAGGATGCCCAAATCCAGCAGATTGTGTCCGGCCCCCAATAAGTCGTGGTATTTATTCTTTTTACTTTGATGACAGCCAGCAGCGTCTCAAAAAATGTTGTTTGCCCTAATCCTCGCTTTTACGTGTTAAACCAATGACACAACATCTAAAATTAGATTTCTTGGCCGCCCTCCCCTGAGACATTAACGAAGTTAAAAAGGCCCATCTATTAGTGAAATTTTATTTATTATTTTATTTAAAATATTTATTTATCGTATTTTAAATTATTCCCAGCACAAATATATCATAGGTTTTAAATTGAAAATAAGTACATAAAAATGAATTTGCGAGAAAACCAAATATACAACATATGGAGAATTAAAATAATTTAATTGTTGAATATCGGGACTTAAATGAAAACTTCAATACTAACAAATTTTAAAGATGGAGCGCCCCCCTGTTCGGTACCCTGTCCGTTAATAACTCCATAGGAGTTTAATGGTAAGAACGAAAAGGGGATCAAATGACGGTCGGTATTTTTTAAACCTGTAGACATAGATTTTCAATAGCTGTCATAGTACATAACTCGTTTGTCTTAAGAGCTTTCGCTTCGCGCTCCGCTTATTATTTGGTACTTAAAAAAAAATGCAGTCAGAATGTGCTTTGGTCACCTTTGTGATATTGTGACGACATTGATGTTGGTGTCTGCAAGCGAGACGCAGAATTTGGACAGCTTGAATGACATTGCTAACTTGATATGTTAACAAACATATCGGGGATCAAAGAATAAACGTCTTTATTTAAAGTGGAATATATCCTTTAAAAATATTTTATATGAAGTGGGATTGTATCGTGGGGGGGGGGAGGGACCGGATTTGATCGGAATTTGATCATTTAGTTAGTCATTTAGTGTGTCGGGATGTGCGGCTGAGGACTCGAAACTCTTACCACGGCATATGGCATTTTCTTCCTTTCTCAGCCTGGGGGTCTTTGGTAGAAGTGTATACATTTTTTAAACATGATTTTGCTTCAATATATATATCAATCCTTTTTTGTTTAGACTGTGGCTTTTAAAGAGCATTTTGTGCAGTTGGGAAAATGGGACCCGTCCACCCATGTAAAAAAATGCCCAGGCTAAGGATTTCTCAGTCATACTGGATAAATCCATTCATTTTGCCCCTGCTTAAACATTAATACACAAATAAATAACTACAAACAATTAGGTAAAAATAAGAAAACAAATGACATTAAAGAAACACAAATTAAAAAATAGATGACAAAATAACTAAAGAAAACATGTTAAAAACACCTAAAATTTTTCAAAATTAAAAAATTCTGTATCTCTTAATATTAGTTACTTTAAATGAATAAAACAAATATGCCATACTAAGTTATACAAATTATATTAAAGAAAATTTAGTATTAATAATAAAACATAAAATCAAAATAAATCAAATGAACCTAACAACAACAAAATCAATTATTCTAAAATAAGTAAAACAATACTTAAAAATTATGAACCAAACTAAAAAGCAATATTTGTTTTCAGTAAAGTTTCGCAATGGTATTTTATTGCAGGTGTTCGCTTATTCAAATAACAAAACTGTATGGGTTTAATAAACAGTAAATTGAAATTAAAAAAAGCAACGACAATAAATATATTAAAAAAATAAAATATCGATAAGATAAAATGAATGAAACCAATAAAGATAAGCATATTAAAAACACAAAATAAATGGTTACAAATAAACTATGAATACTAAATTTTAAATGCTCAATTGACATAAACTCTGCCTTTTTAAAATAAATCGTAAAGATTCCAATTGCCATTTGATGATTTCTTTTTAAAATAAATTCTTAAGAGATCCAACTTTTTGACTGAGAAAAATTTCCAGAAACAATTACTCACTCATTTTTGTGGGATGTGATTTGTAAAGCCGATTTGTGATGATCTTCTTAGCTCCTTCAGGATAAACGTGACATTGATTTCTCTATTCCAAACTTGATAAGATGTTTGGGTTTTACAGGATAACTTTTCTCATCTATTTTATTTTGGTGTGTCAAATATATATTTATGTTTGCAAGTTTCAATTAGAAGCCCTGTTTTGCAACTTGTAAGCTTTTATTAATGTTATAGGGAGAAACCGAATACTCTGTTGCTATAAAACGTCAAAGTCGAAGGGTAAGGGGGGTGGTAATTGCCACCCGAGGATATTTTATGGTGCATTTTTTAAAATAATATGCATAGTATGGTTCTAAAACTCTATGTGTATGTAAAACCAGTCATTTGCCATCATTTAGAGCCGAAAACCGCATGAAAATCCGATATTCCTACTTTTTTAGCGCAAAATCGGATTTTCGCCTATTTACTATGGAAAATGCAATTTTGCCGACTCGCAGACTTGATGACATCATTGTGACGCCATACTAGGTATGTTGGTACTTATTTTGGTATCAATGGAAAGAGGAAGACCATAGTTATCCACTGGTATTAAAATCATAAACATCGGGTGCTTTATAACAAATTCTCGAGGGGTGGTAACCACCCCCTTGGTAATCCGTGTTACAAAAAAGGCTTGGTAAGATAAGAGAGGGGTTAATGCATGATTTCAGCAACGATGTAGGTCTGACACTAAAATAAAGGTGAGATTCATATTCCTGGTGTGATTTTCTTTCATTTGAACCCCATATTGATATACTTGGCATACTGTTCAGAGTTGACCCCCCGGGGGGGCACCAGGGGGGTCTGTGTGAAGTTTACGGAAATCAGCCCTCTGGATTTCTGTTCAGGGTGTCATAGGCTATCTATCTGGATATAGTAACCAAAAATAGCATTGGGAATTAAAAAAAATGGTGTGCGTGCTCCCTGGTTACTTATGTATTTTATTGTTTTCAAGCGGCTATTTTAAGTAAAGTTTACCGTTTCATTAAGTAAAAAATTAATTACTTCAAAAATATTTGAAATTTTAGGTTTTTTCTTTTTTTAATTAAAATTGGGGAAATTAAAATTGAAATATAAATTAACAGGTTTTTTTTTTTTTTTTGTTTAGGAATTTGTAACCTGTACCTAATTTGCATAATAATTAAAAACAGTGTTTCTTGACTTCAAATGCTGTTTTCTCAAAATGGCCATTTCAAATTATCCCGGTATATCATATCTCAAAAACGGAAGCATATATGAAGCTGTAATTTGGAATGAAAGTAGCCCTATACATGAATTTAGAGATAACATAGCTCTTTTTTCAATTTTTTATTATATGGAAAATTACATCCATTTTCCCCACAAAACTTCAAAATTTAGTGAAACTCACTTTTTTTTTTTCGTGTTTTTTTGCCTAAATAATCCAAATGGGACACAAATTTGAAAAAAGGGCTATGTTATCCCAAAATTCATGTGTTTAGGCTTATTTCTGGTTAAAAAAATAATTTTGCTTGGAGGTAGGAGCACCCCGGGATAAAAACACTAAAAAATCCAAGATGGCGGCCATTATTATGCAAATGAAATGACCTTGGATTTTTTTTTTGGCAATCGTCTAGTTTCGTGACAAGTGTCAACATATCCAAATATGAAGTCTCTGGGACCAATAATTAAAAAAAAATATTTTTATGGTAGACCATTAACTTAAAAGTAACTAACAAAACATTTTTGTATAAGAATGGTCAACATGTATTACGGCAACAACGTAATGTCTTAACCTCTAGACCAACACGATACCCGAGATACGTGTCCATATTGTGGCAATATTATGTTATGATATATTATTGCAGTCGCCCTGGCAAAATCCGCTAATATGGTTAACAAATTTAAACGCAAATGGTCAAGAAACCCACCTTTTTGTTGCAATTTATGTGAAAGTAATCTTCCATAAAAGATCTAACTTGATTAATGGTCCTATGTTGATAAAGACATTTTTAAAACAACTAATTTTCCTATATCGGATAGATTAGTGTAAACGTTAACATTTCGTCTACAGCTGGTTAAATACTCTTTGTATTTAAAACCTATTTTCCTCATATTATTTTTATTGTTTGAAAGGTCAAATCATTCTTTAACTCGAAGTGTAGACTGGTACACAGTTAACGTTTACAAACATGCAAAAAGGAGATTTATTTTAACTATGTGTTGCAACTTGATACACTTAATTTCTGCACGGTGTTCGAAGAGACCCGTGCTATTGCAACATTTTTTATTTTTTTTTCATGCAAAGAAGCACAAAAGAAATAGACAATTAGGCAAATTAACTGGTCAAAAAATCTTAAGTGAGAAATTGGGACACATGGCATTCTTGGGACACATGGCATTATTCCTTTGGTACTTAAATGTAAAAGAAAAACAAAAATTTGATACTTTTCATAATCATTAAAAAAAGTAACCAAAACCATTTTGGACCGAATCACAGTGCCCAGGATATATCTTTTTATATATTTGTACATGCAAAGAAGCTCAACAAGAAATTAGACAAAATAACTGGTCAAAATATTTATCGTAAGACAGAAATCGAAGAAACACAATCTTGGTTTCTATGTTTTCAATCGCAAGTGAACAAGAACCAATCTTTTGGATTATGTGATAAGTGTTTGTTAAATAAATCTTCCATAAAAGATTTAACTTGATTAGTGGCGATATGGAGATTTATTTATTTATTTATTACACTTCTTCACTGGCATAAAAATGTACATAGCATATAAATTTCCAAATGATTAAAAAATATTGCACAAACTGACCAAAACAAAGAAAACAGGGTAAAATGCCAGCAAAAAGAATGGGACAAACAGGTGAAAAATCACCTAGAGGACCATACCACCTTTCAAATATAAAAGATTACCCACCCCAAATTAAATACCCTGCAACTCGAGCATCTACAATAAGAGATCCAAGAGCAGACATTATAGGACAAAAATTTGAAAAAAAAAATGAGATTTCAGAAAACAATGACCCCGGATTAAAGGGGAGAAGAATCTGGACCGGAGGGACAAGGCAACTGATCCAAAGGTGACACAATACGATTAGATAAAAAGCCATATGTGCTTCAGTTTTACAGCGCCGAAGTTTGAACCTGTAAATAAATAAGAAGAGAACATCTAGTAGTGGGATGGTCATGCCCATTCATCGCTGAAGTCTACATATATACTTTAAATCATAATGGACCCTCCTTACATCTAAAAAAAACAAAAGAATCGCATTGGTCTCTCCTGAGAGTAAGGGGAAGCAGGTTCACCTAGAAAGCCTCTCCTTATAATCCCGATCAGGATAGTGAAGTATGATTGGTAGCTCGCCTTTGGACACCTTCCAGCATCTGGGATATTGTGTTTGGATTATACCACTCCAAAGACAGCTACCATATTCAAGATCACTCCTGATCAGCAGAATTTAGTTTTGGTAATTTTAATTGGGGCAAGGTGAACCACGTAACCATGATCATGCCAATCTTACGATTACATTTTGACTACTATGTTAACATGAGTATCCAAACAAGTTTAGCTATATATCAACACCCAAGTCTTTGATGGAATAAATGTTACTCATTATCTGCTTTGGGTCGCTACGTGATACATATCGGATTCTACGCATGATAATGTTAAAAATGGATGATTTGCGCCCAATATTTATCGGGTCTCGCCATGAGTTTTAAAACGATGGGCTCGACTGCGTGTCACCAATATTTTTGCAACTCAGAGCTCAACCAATAAAGTTGGGTGAATCATCCAAAAATTTTATTACATTATCCGTTATGGTTGAATCTTCCGTCCTATATTACTCTACACATGGTAGAGACCCAATAAAAAAGAGAGTTTGAGTCATCAATGCCAGCAGAAAACCTGGGATGCCCAATTTTTTCACCACTTCGGACTCCATCCCCTATCCATATATTGCTATGTAGGCTCTCAATGTAGTGGTTGGATGGTTCCCAGTGTTGGGTGTGTACCAGTGTGGGTGGTTCCAGTGTTGGGGGGTCCAGTGGTGGGTGCGGGATAATGAGCGGGGAGGGGTAGAAGGGGGGGGTCTGTAAACTTTTTTTGCCTGGGTCTTATCATTGCAGGGACATATTACTAACGTGATATTATCTATCCATATCGATTGCAATTCTGCCCACAGTTTCCTACAGTTTTTCTGTTTAGAATAAATTATATCATCATCATTTCACTTTTTCCATTATGGCTATGTACCTATTTTGCTCTGCTATTCCCAGGTATCATCTTCTGTAGCTTAAAATTATGGTTCCTTGTACATGTACCTACTTTTAAAATGAAATGTGTATAGTAATATAGGAAACAAGATTTCAAAAACATAATAATTGTAAAATTGGATTCTTTTTTTGTCCAATGCCAAATTTATGGGTCTCGCCATGAGTTGAAAAATAGTAGGCTCGGACTTCGTCTCGCCCAATCTTGTTTTTCAAACTCATGGTTGACCAATTAATTTGAGTATTGGACTCAATGAATCCAATTTTTTATACCAGAATTGTACATTTAATATTGTAATCATAGAGGATGGGATTCTTTTTACTCTTGTCAAGGAAAGATGACCTGGCATTTGAGGGTGAAAATTTAGCTCCCAGGTATTACTCCAATTGATCCAAAGCATAAATCTGACTGAAGCTGCTTGCAATCTGAGGGCTTTTTTACATTGATAAAACATTTTGCCATCATCGGCAAATAAAGCAATCTTGACTGTTGGGCAACGAGGGAAGGTCATTTGTATAAATCAAACGTAGGGGTCCAAGGATAGAGCCATGCGGAAACCCCACAGAAGAAAGAAACCCACGGGAAGCCAATCAGTGCGCCATCAACGAAACCCGTTGACGACGATTGGTTAAGATACGCTTAAAACCAATTTACGGAGACTAGAATGAAAACCAAAAGAACGGAGTTTGTATGAAAAGTAATTTATGTGACACGCTATCGAAAGCTTTGGAAAATGACAAGATAAGCCATATCGACCTGTCCAGGGTTGTCCAAGGCTTTACATAAAACTCCATTGGGGGGGGAAAAAAAAACCGCAAGCAATTGGGTAACAGTGGAGCGCCCCTTAATAAAGCCATGCTGAAGATGGTAGAGCCTTTCTCTTATATGAGGAAAAAACCAAGTTGGACATTGCTCTCTCCATGATTTTCCGAATATACAAAGTAGGGAAAAACAGGCCTGTAATTACGAACCTGTTGTTATCAGCTTTTTGTAAACAGGAATAACATTGGTTTCAAAGCCATTCCTGGGTAATTTACCCTTCGATGAGAGAATTTAAAAATATGGCATAATGGGGATGCGATTTGAAGAGCACATCCTTTAAGGCACGCGTTGACAAACCACGGGGCCTGGATGCTTTAGGAAATATCAAATTTTTCAAGTATCAGTACATCATCATACTGAAGTTCAAAATTGCCTAATGATTTATGTTGAATGATGTGAATATGGAAGGGTCAGATAATTCTTTGGCTGTGTAAATACAGAAAAGAAAAATAATTGTTAAAGAGAGTAGCCTTCTCTTTAGCCGAGGAAGCAGTTGCACCATTCGTATCACTAATGGACCGGGGGGCAATGATTGTGTCTTGTTTTGGATCGAAAAAAAGACCAAAAACGTCTGGATTTTCCAAGAGTGTAGACCCCAAACAATTCAATGTACTGGTTATATTTAGGGATGATAATTTTTTCCAAACGGATTCCGGACTCAGAATCAACTCCAACCAGGGGTAGTACATCCTTGATTTTGATTTAGAATATGTTGTCTAGAACAGATATTAAATGAGTTGTTGAAATTTAACAAGCAGTATGAAAAGTGTCAGCACTGTATACACCATCAAAAGAGCCAGCATTATTCAACTTCATATCTGACATCATTGAAATTGACTTTATTGAAATTATACACTTCATGACAAATTTTCTTAAGTCTTTCTTTCAACTTGTAAAAATACGAAATTCTAAAAGTTTGTGATCAGTAGGAAATGTTTCACTGGAAATAACCACATTGGATAATCTATCGAGTTGTAGTTAACACTAGATCCAAAATATTATTGCACGGTAGCCACGAGATGGAATAAAAAATTCAACGATGTGAGTAAAAAATGAATTAATGGGGTCACAGAAAGACAGTTCAGCAGGGGGAACATTACCTCATATTTCTGAAGCCATCGATCGTAGGAAATTAAAGTCACCAATAACATGGAACTGATCAAAATTCAGAGGACAAATTGTGGATAAAACTGACTGCAGGTTTTGAACAAATGTATCCACACAGCTATCTGGCTCTCGGAAAAGAAAACCATACCATTTTTTGCAACTGGTAAGTCTTATTCCAAAACCTGATTTCACCATTATCAGGTTCGAGATCTGGTCTATGCAACGACATGATATTATTTTTTATTGCATATAAGAGACCACCACCTTTGGTCTTCCAGTGACCAGATCTGTCTTTTACGATAACAAAGAAGCAGAGAGTTCAGCATCGTAATATATTATTCAGCCAGTTTCTGTGTACATATAAGTCATAAAATTTTTTTTGCTTGAATTGCACAATAATCCCTGATTTTATTTAAAAGGCGCCTTTTTTCTATGGCTTTATACTACGGATTGAGATATAAAATGTCAATCCCTGAATGGTTCGTATGATGATAGCCATCGTCTGGAAATTGAATGAGAAATCATCTACACTTTCGTTAATATCACTGGCACTATCAATTGAAGTATTGAAAAAAGAGTCACTGAAGTTTGGCAGCATACACAGTTGACAATACACAGATTCTGTAGAATTGGAAGGGGCTTCAAAACTTTCAATTGCAACCAGTACATTTGTGATGGAACCAGGAGTCACATCTGTCACACTGAATGCCTCTCTGGTTAGATCTTACACACCGAAGACAGTACCCACCTGGATCTTTTGTAGGGCCTGGGTTCAATGCTACGTCACCACTTAAAACAAGTGCCAATAGTGCGAGATGATTAAGTGGGTTAACAGGAATTTTAGTTATCTTAGTCTTTGGGGCAGGAGGGGCGAGCAACCCTGTATTGTGAAAATACAACATACTTAAGTTCAGGGTCTTAGTAGGTTGTAAAACTGGAAATATGTGCAAATCATTTTGTGAATAACTGAAATTCGCGAAAATAAATTGTTAGAAAGGCTGTATTTTTTACTCTAAAAAGGCTCTCTTAGGTAACCTGCATCATTGAATATTCTTTATATTTAAAATGTATTTTCATCATATTAATTATATTCTGTAACGTCAAATCATTCTTTTAACTCAAAGTGTAGGCTAGTGCACAGTTAACATTTACAAACATACAGAAAAGAGATTTATTTGATCTATGTGTTGCAACTTGATACATATGTGTACTTCTATATACGATTTCAATCAATCAGCTTTTGGCATTTCATATCTGCACGGTACTCGACCCAACCCAATTATCGGGGCAACGGATATATCTTTTTATATATTTTTTTCATGCAAAGAAGCTCAACAAGGAATTAGACAATTAGACAAAATAATTGGTCAAAATATTCACCGTAAGTCAGAAATCGAAGAAAAACCAATCTTGGTTTCTATGGTACTTCGTCGTCCCTTAGGTATTTAAGTGTTAAAAGAAAAACCACATTCTATATTTTTCATCGTCATTAAAATCAAATACAAAACCAATTTACATGGCGTAACAATGAGACAAAAAGTAAGCAGCTCTCTTCGTGCCAGACTAATGCAATCTGCCGTGTCCAGGATTCGAACCTGGGTTATTACGGCCACAACGTAATGTCCTAACCTCTAGACGATCACGGCACACCACCTGAACTGTTGCGCAACTGTACTACCAAATTATATTATTGTTGTCGCCCCGGCAAAATCCGACATTACGGTTTACGTATTTTTTTTAAAAATCGCATGTGGACAAGAACCACTCTTTTGGTTGATGTGATAAGTGTTTCTGAAATAAATCTTCCATAAAAGATCTAACTTGATTAGAGGCAATATGAAGATTTAAAGTTCGCGAAAATAAATTGTTTGGAAGGCTGTATTGTTTTTACTCTAAAAAGGCTCTCTTAAAGTATACGATTTCGGCCAATCAACTTTTGGCATTTCATATCTGCACGGTACTCGACCCAACCCAATTATCGGGGCAAGAAATTAGACAATTAGACACGATAAATATTTTTACCATTATTTTAAGTCCGAAATCGAAGAAAACCAATCTTGGTTTCTATGGTACTTCGTCGTCCCTTTGGTACTTAAGTGTTAAAAGAAAAACCACATTCTATATTTTTCATCGTCATTAAAATCAAACTACAAACCCAATTTACATGGCATAACAATGAAAGGCAAAAATTAAGCAGCTCTCTTCGTGCCAGAGTAATACACCCTGCCGTGACCAGGATTCGAACGTGGGTTATTACGGCCACAACGTAATGTCCTAACCTCTAGACGATCACGGCACACCACCTGAACTGTTCGGCAATGTACTGCCAAATTATATTATTGTTGTCGCCCCGGCAAAATCCGCCATTACGGTTTACGTATTTTTTTTTTAAATCGCATGTGGACAAGAACCACTCTTTTGGTTGATGTGATAAGTGTTTCTGAAATAAA
The DNA here is from genome assembly GCA_023653785.1 of Ophioderma brevispina. Taxonomy (NCBI): domain Eukaryota; kingdom Metazoa; phylum Echinodermata; class Ophiuroidea; order Amphilepidida; family Ophiodermatidae; genus Ophioderma; species Ophioderma brevispina. Next base: position 32,284 of record JAMKCH010004456.1, on the reverse strand, counting down.
TCTTCCATAAAAGATCTAACTTGATTAGAGGCAATATGAAGATTTAAAGTTCGCGAAAATAAATTGTTTGGAAGGCTGTATTGTTTTTACTCTAAAAAGGCTCTCTTAAAGTATACGATTTCGGCCAATCAACTTTTGGCATTTCATATCTGCACGGTACTGGACCCAACCCAATTATCGGGGCAAGAAATTAGACAATTAGACACGATAAATATTTTTACCATTTATTTTAAGTCCGAAATCGAAGAAAAACCAATCTTGGTTTCTATGGTACTTCGTCGTCCCTTAGGTATTTAAGTGTTAAAAGAAAAACCACATTCTATATTTTTCATCGTCATTAAAATCAAACTACAACCGTCCATTTTACACATTGCATAACATTGAAGGCAAAAATTAAGCAGCTCTCTTCGTGCCAGAGTAATACACCCTGCCGTGACCAGGATTCGAACGTGGGTTATTACGGCCACAACGTAATGTCCTAACCTCTAGACGATCACGTCACACCACCTGAATGCCGCAATAAATACGAAATTCTATTATGGTGAGTCGCCCCGGCAAAATCCGCCATTATGGTACGTATTTTGTTTTCAATCGCAAGTGGACAATAACCGATCTTTTGGTTGATGTGATAAGTGTTTCTGAATAAATCTTCCATAAAAGATCTAACTTGATTAGTGGCAATTTGAAGATTTGATATTAACGAAAATAAATTGTTTGGAAGGCTGTATTGTTTTTACTCTAAAAAGGTCCTCTCTCTCTCTCTCACAAACAAAATTGAATATTGAGCTATAAGTCCAAAATCATGTGTGTAAGTTTTAAAAAAAATCTTTAAAAACAATTTCATACATCGGATAAGTTTATAATTTTGTTTGACCTCGTTGAATCTACTATTTGTATTTAGAATGTATTTTCCGCATATTAATTTTAGAATCTGTAACGTTAAACATTTTTAACTCCATGTGTAGGCTAGTTCACATAACTTTTAAAGTTCCCAGGAATGGCAAATGAATTGAATGTGGTTTTTTTGTCAAGTCTACAAGGAGGGACGAGAAAGCATTCAATATTTTGGTTGGTGATGACAAATCATTAGTGAACCTTTTGAGTTTTCAGATAGTAATAGAAAATTCCAGGTGACTGGTGTGAATCTAAATTCATGCCACTGACTGAAAATCAATAGTTTCACTAATGATGTCACTGTAGTGTAATCTTTTTTTCTGGCCCTGTTTATTGAATGCCGGTGTAAAGACACTGAGTGTCCCCATGATAGAGTGTCCTGGCTAACATAGCAACATGTACGGATAAAAAACGTGACCTTGTAGACGCTGCATTTATGTCCCGTGCTGATCAACTGATGCATACCGCACTCATGGAGAACCAATTAAACAGATCGGGTGGTAGGACACTTGAGGTTTTTTAAACAAAGAGGTTCTATATAGATAGAGAGGCACGTCCTCGCATGTTGTGCCGACCACAAAGAAAACCTCGAGTACCAACAATAGAAAGCAATGGCTGCCTCCGCTTCTTCCATATGCTGTGGGTGCCGCTTTGCGTATACACTAATCGGTAGTGATAAAATTAATGTATGTGTTATAGGTGGACAGGTGTATATAGTGTACCAGGATCATTGTGCTCCAGATACTCTTTTTTCTCATATGCAATGCGCGCTTAGGTGAAAGATGTATTCATGAGGCGGTTTATTTAAATCAAGACTACTTATGTGTCATTTCATTCGTAGAGTGGCCATGGGTAGGACAAAATTTAACCACCCAATATCAACCCACCATCCAACACCTGATATTTTGGCGGATTGTTTTGTACGAATTGACATTCATGTGTGTTAAAGCCCCCAACTGATGTTATTCCGTGTCAATATTCAAAATGTCAGCGGCAGCCCAGCACGGACGACTGGTTTTGAATTCGTTTCACACCCTTGGTTTAAACCAAGTTGAATATTCTTTATATTTAAAAATGTATTTCCTTTTCCTCCTATTCATTATATTCTGTAGGTCAATCATTCTTTTAAAGAGACACGACTGCAACATTTGAAAACTAGTGCGCCCTCAGATTTTTCAAAATCGATCTTTTTGCATGTTGTAAAGCTTTTGAATATACAGAAGCCTTTCACCCTACCGAAATATTAAGACCAATCAAGCCTTCTCTTATGGGTAAACAGAACGATTTTAGAATTTAACGTCGCCGCGACGTTAAAGTTCCGCAACGACGAATATGGCTTTTAACACAAGACACGCACTCCCTGTGCATGTTTCTTACGCCATGCAACACGATTTGACCGGTCCTATAACCTTTGTGGTTTTATAGCATTGAGTCGAGTCAAAAATATGCAGGTAATATACACATTTGTGTTAAAGTTACGGAAACCTTAAATTGGCCTACAAATTACCTGGATGTCCTTATCCTCATCTCAATGTCCCTATCTGTTTTGGGGTATGTTATTTTTATGTTTAAATATATCTCTGTTCTTCCATGCCTAGACCTCATTTGACGAGCATTGGCAGAAATTCATATTTTGTAAAATGTTCCAGTGCCGCTTTAACTCCACGTGTCTGCCTAGTGCACAGTTACAATTTACGAACATGCATAAAAGAGATTTTTCTTTTGATCTATGTTTTTGGCAACTTGATACATAATGTGTACTTCTATATCGATTTCAAAAATCAGCTTTTGGCATGTCATATCTGCACGTACTCTACCCCACCCATTTATCGGGCACGGATATATCCTTTTATATATTTTTCATGTCAAGAAGCTCAACAGAAATTGACACTTAGACAAAAATAATTGGCAAATATTCACCGTAAGTCAGAAATCGAAGAAAAACCAATCTTGGTTTCTATGGTACTTCGTCGTCCCATAGGGGATTTTAAGTGTTAAAAGAAAAACGACATCTTATATTTTTGATCGCATTAAAATCAAACTACAAACCCAATTACATGCGCAAACAATGAAAGACCAAAGTACATCTCTCTCGTGCTAGACTAATGCAGCTGCCGGTCCATGATTCGAACCTGGGTTATTACGGCCACACGTAATGTCCTAACCTCTAGACTATCACGGCACGCCACCGAAATGCTCGGCAATATACCGCCAATGGACAGACTCAACGGAAACAACCTCTGGAACGTACCTTACGACAGAGAAGTATTCACAGATCCCAACATGTGCCTACCTGTTCACTGTGGGAAATCAGGCTTCAAAAATGTATTTCATCAAGAAAGTCTAATGTGGGAGAAGCTCATCGCAGCCAATCCTACAATGACGTCGTCCGAGCCAGTCAACGAAACTTTGGTAATGTTGGAGGCCAGGATAACAACCATCGCCTCTAGGATGACAGGCAAGAGTTTTCATCACAGAAAAAAGTAAAGAAGAAGCCCATTCTAAGTGCAATAATATCGAAGTGGCAGAGCAACTCAATTTACCAAAGCCATCTGACAACACATCTTTGGAAAGCTTAGAATGATCTACTTTACGCAGAGCTCCCTATTGAAGTAGCTGCAATCCAGAGGAGCAGCTTGATAATCTGAAAAACATTCTACAAGAGACTCAAGAAAGATTTGGGGTCACACCAAAGACGGCAGCACTCCGGACCTAAAAGCCTCGGAAAAGGCCTCACAAGAAATATACGACCTCTCAAGAAAATCAAGTTCCAGTTTAAGCAAGCCCTTCGGGAGGGTGACAAGACTAAAGCTGGAGACATGAAAAAGAATTTACATAAGCTTTTATACCCACAACAAGATCCGCAAATTGGATGTGACACCGAAAGAAAAGCAAGGAACCAACAGAGCCCAGCATCAGTTTCGTGAAAACCCTCACCATTTTGCAATAAGCTTTTTCCATAACACCAAAATCGAGAACCCATCTTGCAAGAACAACCGCAGAAAAATACTTCAAAGAAACTCTGAAATTACAAGAGAGGGACTATAAGTACCACCCATTGAAGAATATGAAGAGACCAACAGCACCGCAGAAGGCATTAACACCAACCACAAACCTTAAAGAGCTGGACTCCTATCTTCAAAAAAGAAGAAACAAAAGCCCCCCAGGTAACAATAGATACCATACCTTGTCTATAAGAAATGTCAGAAGGAAGCCAAATCCTACCATGAATTCATCTTAACATATTGAGTCTGCTGTTATCCCTATGAGCTGGAGAATTGGAGAAACAATCTTGATCTCCAAAGAGGAAAATACCAAACATCCCTCACTCTTCATACCAATAACCGTGAAGAATGCCAGTGGAAATATTGGCAGGGAATTCAGCTCAACAGGTGATAAACTATCTTTGTGACAATCAATATATTGCCAATCCATCTGAAGGGATTCATGAGAAAATCTCCGATGGTAGACATACTGGCACTCACAGAAAAATGCTCCTGGATGCAAAAAAGTATAGTAAACAAATAGTACACTGGCTGGACCTGCAGATTGGCCTACCGATCAGTCCCTCATAACCTCATCCAGTTTGCTCGTGAATGGTACTATGTGCCTGGACATATGCGTAAGTTAGTGTTCATCTTACACGACGACCGTTCATCAGAGTCAAGACTAAAGACTGGACCACAGACTGGAGAGTGCCTTGTAGGAGTATTCCAAGGATGTTCCTACATGTACACTCTTCCTCGCAGTCTTCAACATGTGTTTAGATCGTCTGGATGGATTGAGAGACCTTGGATATCAACTCAACTCTAAAGCATATGCAGATGATCTAACTTTAACAGCAATAGACCCAGAGGATGCCCGACGCTAATCACCTCATAGAAATTCCTTACATGAAACTCGCACAATTAGGCAAAACCCGCAAGTGTAAGGCCCATGCCATGACAGAAATTTATACCAGACAAAAAATAGACAAGAAGGCCATAAAAACTCAGTCTTTGCATTTGATCCCAACCTGACCAATCGATGGGAAAGAATAGCAATACATTCACAGTCACCTGTCCGATTTCTGTGAAAGCTTATTACGAAGACACCTAAAGCGGATTGGCAAAGAAATCAAGTTACATCTGCGAACTGCCAGACAAAAGCCAGATCAATGGTATTATGAAACTGTGGATCGTCGTAACAATGCAATACTAACAAGGCTTTCATGGGAGTTTACAATTTACAACCCTTCCCGATTAGCTTTGTACAGAATTAGAGCCTACATGTACTAGGCACCTCAAGAAGTGGGCCGGCATCAGCAAACCCAGCACTAGTGCCATCTATAGAAGACAATAGGGAAATATGGCCTGAGTTGGAAGAGCTGACTACATCAGTGAATGGCATGCAGCTGACCAAATCTCAATCTTAATATTACTCACAATATGGGTACCCCACAGACTCTGTACCGTGCAGTCCTGGAACAGAAGGCAAACGGTGTACGTAGGAACTGTGTTAAAGAGATGAACAGAAGGAGCGTCACCTAATCATCAATGAATTGTGTATAGGACCGACAGACATACAAGCAGGACTTGATACAAAGCAACCAGAAAACATTAAAGACATGACTCCCCAGGAACACAGGCAAGCCCTCACCAGCTGTAAGAATGTTGATGAGGAAACCATGCTTGTTCACCTGTACTCCGTGCAAGCACAATAACTGGACGCGTGGATAGCGTCATGCAGTAACACACATGGAAGAAAGTTGTATACTTGTGTCTCTTGACCGACATGCATTTCATGTGACTCCATCCACAACACCCGCCCCACTCCACCAACCTTAAGCTCTGGGGAAAAACCAACTTAGGTCTGTGCCAGCTAGCAACCATCAGCACTGCCCCCTCTTTCATATCCTGAATGGCTGTAAGCACTCTTTTGATATTGGAAGATATAACTGGAGACATGATCAAACACTCTGATCAATTGCCGAGAGTCTTCTTCCTTACATCACATAAGCCACACAGCTTGTCGTGTGCTACTTGCCAAGAAAAGGTCCTAGCAAAACGATTCAAACAAAGGAAGGGAAAATTACAAGAAATCACCGTGCTGCTACCAAGTGCAATGCCAGTGCGAATTCTGAGCCCGGCCAGTGACTGGAATTTCTTATGATGAAACACAATCCAATTATATTTCCTCCACAAATTATGGAGTCTGCAAAACGACCAGATATCATTATCTACTCAGAATAGCAGTACTTATAGAACTGACATGCAAATTGCGCAAAACTGGGCTGATGCAAATGAGAAAGATGCAAATATATTGAACCTGGTTGCGAATGTGAGAACCGCCATGGACCCCTCCCTACTTCCCTATTGAGATAGGAAGCCTAGGGTTTATAATTACATCCCTGCCAAGGCCTCTCATCTCTGGGCATTCCAAAGTGAAAGAGGAGAGGGATCACAGGGCCCATGCAGCAAAGACAGCCTTGAGAGGCAGCTATGCTATCTGGCTTAGCAGAAAATCAAAAGCCTTCTAAATGATACTTTGATGCCAATGCAAAGTGACATATAGCTCAGAGGGAAGTGAGACGGTTGTGGCCACGCAAAACTAGTTGCATCCACCAAGCCGGTCCGAAGCCCAGGACCTCTGAAGTTTGCCTACCAAGCACTCAAAACTTTTTTCTACATCCAGTTGCCTTCCAGAGAAAACACACCAAGAATGCACATTCTAAAACGGAGTGGACGAGCTCTGACAGTAACGACGCTGGTGTAATCGCCAAGGATTCTACTTCTCTCGCTTCTTCTTCTTTGCGCCCCGGCAAAATCCCCATTACGGTTTACGGTATTTTTTAATCGCAAGTGGACAAGAACCACTCTTTTGGTTGATGTGATATGTTTCTGAAATAAGCTTCCATAAATATTTGAATTATAGCGGTAATATTAAGAGTTGAAATTCGCGAAAATAAATTGTTTGGAAGGCTGTATTTTTTTTAACTCTAAAAAGGCTCTCTTTAAGTATACGATGTTCGCCAATCAACTTTTGCATTTCATATCTGCAACGGTAACTGGACCCCAACCCATTATCGGGGCAACGGTTAAATATATTATATCTAGTATATATATATATATTATATATATAATATATATATATATATATATCTTATATATATATTATATATATATATATATTTTATATATTCCCCACCTTTCATCATCGTAGGACTTCGTCTGCCTGGATAGAAAACTGTGTTTTTGCTATTCATGAAACGAGTCTTGTGGGGGCCCCAGGCGCTGATGAAGAGCCCATCATTCTTGGATGTTTCACTGACTCCATTTGTTATGTTCATTTTTTAAGCCGACATAAGCGTACTTTTGGCCTTTGGCCTTTTTACGGGCAGCGACTACACCCACTTTGGTCTACTGATGATGTAACTTACAATAACATGCCGACGTCGCCCTTCCGAAACTATATATATATATATATATCTATATATATATATATATAATATAAATTTTTTTTATATCATTATATTATATAATATTATATATATATATATATAATATATATATATCTATATATTCCTGACAGTAAGAAGCTAAACGAAATCGCCAATTAGACACGATAAATATTTTTAACCAGTTATTTAAGTCGAAATCCGAAGCAAAACCCAATCATTGGTTTCTGTGGTACTTCGTCATCCCTTTGTACTTAAGTGTTAAAAGAAAAAAAAAACCACATTCTAGTTTTTCATTGTCATTAAAATCAAACTACAAACCCAATTCATGGCATAAGAAAGGCAAAATTTAAGCAGCTCTCTCGGCCAATTAATACACCCTGCCGTGCCAGGATTGTCGAACTCTGGGTTTTTACGGCCACAACGTAATGTCCTAACCACCCTTCTAGCACGCTCTCTTACTCGTTCGGCCGCCCCGCAAAATCCGCCATTACGTTTTACGTATTTTTTAAATCGCAAGTGGACAAGAACCACTCTTTTGGTTGATGTGATTTACGTGTTTCTGAAATAAATCTTCCATAAAAGATCTAACTTGATTAGTGGCAATTTGAAGATGTGATATTCACGACAATAAATTGTTTTAGAAGTGTATTTTTTTACGCTAAACGGGTCCTCCTCTCCACAAACAAAATTGAATAGGGACTATAAGTCCATATCCTGTGTTACGTTTTAAAAAAAATCTTAAAAAACACTTTCATACATCGTATAAGTTTTATAATTTTGTTTAGACCTAGTTGAATAGTACGTATTGTATTTTTAACTTAAACATTTTGACACTCCATGTGTAGGCTAGTTCACATAACTATTAAAAGGTCTTTTAAAAACGAATCAACTGAATCGATTGCCGTTGTTCACCCTTGTTCCGGACTATGAGTCTCCGACATGTTACTTCTACACCGGTGTAAAGAACTGAGTGTCCCCCCATGGAGAGTGTCCTGGCTACCATAGTAACATGTACGAATAAACCGTGACCTTGTAGACGAGGCCATTTATGTACAGTGCTGAAACAATTGATGCATCAGGCACTCAATGGATAACACAAGACAGATGGGGTGTGTTTTTGTTTTAATAGTAGGAACACTGTGTGTTTAAACCAAGTGAATCTCTTATATTTAAATGTATTTTCTTTATTAATAAATTTAATGAATGACAATTTTAATTGACCACAGGTCACTCCCAGCATCCTTAAAATCTACCTCACTTGAGAAGATGCAGAAAAGATATTTATTTGATCTATGTGTTGCAACTTGATACATATGTGTACTTCTATGACGATTTCAATCAATCACTTTTGCATTTCATAGCTCCACGTACTCGACCCAGCCCATTATCGGGCAACGGATATACTTTTTCTATATTTTTTTCATGCAAAAATCTCAACAAAATTAGACAATGGACAAAATATTGGTCACCGTAATCCAGAATCCCAAAAAACAATCTGGTTTCTATGGTACTTCGTCGTCCCTTAGGTTTAGTGTTAAAAGAAAAAAGACATTCTATATTTTTCATCGTCATTAAAATCCAACTACATACCCAATTTACATGTGCATAACAATGAAAGGCAAAAATTAAGCAGCTCTCTTCGTGCCAGAGTATACACCCGCCGTGAACCAGATTCGACCCTGGGTTATTACGGCCAAAACGTAATGTCCTAACCTCTAGCGTCACGGCACACACCTGAACTGCTCGGCAATAAATGCAAATTATTATTGTAGTAGCCTGGCAAAATCAGCCCATTATGGTACGTATTTGTTTTCAATCGCAAGGGACAATAACCGGTCTTTGGTTGATGTGATAAGGTTTCTGAAATAAATATTCCATAAAAGATCTAACTTGATAGTGGCATAATTTGAAGATTGATATTCACGAAAATAAATTGTTTAGAAGGCTGTACTTTTTTTTACTCTAAAAAAAGTTCTCTCTATTCTCCACAAACAAAATTGGAATATTGAGCTATAAGTCCAATATTCATGTGTGTAAGTTTAAAAAAATCTTTTAAAACAGTTCATACATCGGATAAGTTTATAATTTTGTTTTTAGACCTAGTACGTATTTGTATTTAGAATGTATTTTCCGCATATTAATTTTAGAATCTGTTGTAACGTTAAACATTTTTTTAACTCCAGTTTAGGCTAGTTCACATAACTTTAAAGGTCCCCGGCAAATGCAAATAGAATTGATTAGATGTGGCTTGTGTCAAGTATACAAGGAGGGACGAAAGCATTCAATATTTGGGGGTTGGTGATGACATAATTAGTGAAACTGTTGATTTTTTCAGCGAGTACTAGAAATACAGGTGACTGGTTGTGAATCTACTTCATGCCCACTGATGAAGACTCAATAGTGTCACTAATAATGTCACTGGTAGGGTATTATTTTTTGCCTCTGATTATGGAAGTGGTGTGAAAGCAGAGATATAGTCCGGTAGGAGCCATAGTCGGGGGCTCCATAGACGAAACGGAATAAAGGTGATGAAAGTGAAAACTAATTTGCGTGAAGAGTCAAAAACTGAATCGATTGCACTATGGTTCACCATTGTCCCGGAAAATGGGACGCGGACAATGGTTACTTCTATACACCTGTTGTAAAGAAATGAGTAGTGTCCCCCATGAGAGAGGTGTCCTGGCTACCATAGCCACATGTACGGAATAAACCGTTGACCTGGTAGACGAGGCCATTTATGTACAGTGCTGAAACAAATGTGCATACCTCATCAATGGAGAGAACACAATAGGACAGATGGGTGGTAGGAAACTTGTGGTGTTTAAAACAAAGTTGAATTTCTTATATTTAAAATGTATTTTCCTCAATTTAATTATATTCTGTAACGTCAAATAATTCTTGTAACTCCAAGTGGTAGGCGAGTGCACAGTTAACATTTAACAAAAACAGGCAGAAAAGAGATTTATTTGATATATTGTGTTGCCAACTTGGTGATACTATGTGCTAACTCGACTATACGTTTCAACAATTCAGGCTTTTGGATTCATATCCGCACGGTACTCGACCCAACCCAATTATACTGGGAAAAGGATCTATTTTCAAGTTTTTTCATGCAACGGAAGCTCAACAAAAAATTAGACAATGGACAAAAACTAATTGGTCAAAATATTCACCGTAAGTCAGAAATCCAAGAAAACAATCCTTGGTTTTCTATGGTACTTCGTCTCCTTAGGTATTAAGTGTTAAAAGAAAAAAGACACTTCTATATTTTTCATCGTCATTAAAATCAACTACATACCCCATTTACATGTCTAACAATGAAAGGCAAAAATTATCAGCTCTCTTCGGCCAAGTAATACACCTGCCCGTGGACCCAGGATTCGAACCTGGTTTTTTACGGCCACAACGTAATGTCCTAACCTCTATACGATCACGGCACCCGCCTGAACTGCTCGGTACAATAAAATGCCCAAATTATATTATTGTAGTCGCCCCGGCAAAATCCGCCATTTTATGGACGTATTTTGTTTTTCAATCGCAATGGACAATAACGGGTCTTTGGTGTTGTGTGATAAGTTTTCTGAAATAAATCTTCCATAAAAGATCTAACTTGATTAGTGGAAATTTGAAGATTGATATGTCACGGAAAATAAATTGTGGAAGCTGTGTATTTTTTACTCTAAAAAGGTTCTCTCTCTCTCTCCGATCTTCACAAACAAAATTGAATATTGAGGTAAGTCCAAGTATCATGTAAGTGTAAGTTAAAACATAAATCTTTAAAAAACAATTAATACATCGATAAGTTTTCATTTGTTTAGACCTAGTTGAATAGTATTTGTATTTAGAAGGATTGTCAGCATATGTATTATTTTAGGAGATCGGTAAACGTTAAAAACACTTTGTACTCCATGGTAGGTAGTTCACATACTTAACATTAACAAACATGCAGCGCAAAGGGATTTTATTTTATATATGTGTTGCATGCGGCAAAAAACTTGATATATCTGTGTGTAATTGCATAATTATTCGGCCACAGTCACGATTTTGGCATTTAATATCTGCACGGTGCTCGAAGAGAGAACCAACCCAATTTCGGTGGCAACGGATTATTCTTTTTATATATTGTTTTTTGTGATTGCGATGTCTAAACAAGAACTGTGGAAATATTTATAGAAAGTCGGAAATCGCACGAAAAAACAATATTGGGTTTCTAGGGAACCTCGTCCCTTAGGTAGGCATACTTAAGTGTTAAAAGAAAAAAATATATATTCATTGACATTGAAATCAAACTACAAACTCGATTAATATGGGATGATAATGAAACTCAAAGAGATCAAGGACTTCAAGTATCTAGGGTCCTATGTTGCCGACAGCAAGAAAGACTTCTTGTCACGCAAAGGACAAGCTTGGAGTGCCTGCAATGGGCATCTGCATCTGCATCTGTTAGTTACTGTGCAAACTCCAAAATTAGATATCCCGCACAGGGCGCAGACACGACTTGCAGCTTAGTTTGACTTGAGGGCACCCTGAGTGATGGCTAGCAGATTACTGTTACAAATTTTCGACTTAAAATATTCTAATGTAGGCGAGTCTCTGATAACATTCGGTAGGACGTTCCATTGGGCAATTGTACGAGGCAAGAAAGCGTACCTATAGCAGTCTTTGTTTGGTTGAGGGCGAGTGAATGATATGGTAGAACTTTGTCTGGTGAATTTCTTATTATTGCGAGTTTTAAACTTGTGAAGGTCATAAGGAGACTAATTGGTGGTAGCTGGTGGTGAGCTTTGTAAAGGAGAGTTAGACGAGCGCTGAGACGTCTTTCTTCAAGGCTCTTCCATCCCAACCGTTGAACCATTGATGAAACGCTACTGGTTCTGCGGTAGTCACGTTGAACAAATCTTGCTGCTCTATTCTGAACAGCTTCAATCTTCAATAGCAGCAATGTACGACTGTTGATAAGGGTCCCAAATAGTAGAACAGTATTCAAGTTGGGGCCTGACAAGCGTTTTATAAGCATTATCCTTGACATTATGCTTGCAGTTGTATAGATTGCGACGTAATAAACCGAGAGTTCTGTTGGCTTTGGTGACTGTATTATTAATATGATTATTCCAACTGAGCTTATTATTGATGTTTACACCTAGATAAGTATGATTATCCAACGTCTAGAGTTCAGTCCCATTCATTGAATACTATATAAGTAACAAGCGGTTTATGCTTGTGAGTGATGTGCATAGCGAAACATTTCTTGGTATTGAATTTCATTAACCATTTATCTTCCCAGGTACACAATGAGCTGACATTACCTTGTAGGATTTCAGAGTCCTCTGCAGAATGTGTTCTTCTATACATAATACAGTCATCTGCTAGGAGTCTTACAGTAGATCTTATATTCTCCGGCAAGTCGTTTATGTATTATAAAAACATAGCTGGATCCAGAACTGTGCCCTGGGGCACACCAGATGTAACATTTGCTCTCTCGTTGGGTTCTATTTGTGAGGAAGCATTCAATCCATGATACAAGGGACGCAGAGAGACCACTGTGGCGAAGTTTAGCTAAGAGACAATGGTGAGAAACCTTGTCAAAGGCTTTACTGAAATCAAGGATTATACAATCCACCTGCCCCTTCTGATCCAAGACTTCAGCAAGATCTTCAGTTGTAGCAGCTAATTGTGTCTCACAAGATCAGCCCTTTCTGAAACCGTGCTGGTTGTCACAAAGCACACCAGGTGTTTCCCAATGATTCATTACAGTATGACAAATAATATGTTCAAGAAATTTGCATGGCACTGAAGTTAAGTTTAGATTTTATTTTTTTTATTCAAATTTCTTGATACCAACCATTTTGAAACCTACACGAATTACTGAATCCTCAGCAACGTTAATAGATATATATGACTATCTGAGAGCTCAATAATTAATTACTGCTATATTGTTACAAATATCACTGATCATTTACCGACAGTTTGGAGATCGAATATTAAGAAATGGAAAACCGCAAGGACAGATTCTCATTAAAAAGAGACAGATATTTGTAAAACAGTACCATGATAATGAAAACATTAAAGTTGAAAAAAGGAACTGTCAAAGTTAATTGGGATAATGAGTATGTGGCTATGATGTAAATTGGACTATAAACGCTTCGTGACAAGTTTACCACCATTGTAGATGATTGTGCTGCCGTATTAAATTAAAAGGTTGTAGTGTAAATAAAAGGAATGTTCCACAGTCACCTGATTTCTAAAGGTTATTTTGAAAAGATAATAAACAAAAACAAACGATAAAAAGAATATTTACGATGCCCGAATGAAAATAACAAGCTCAAAAGTTTAAAACTGACCAAAACAAACTTCATACCTTGATTTGAAAGTGTTAAGAGGGAGTTACTTTCAGAAAAGGTTTCACAGAAAAAACACGCAATAATATAAACAAGACTTGGGAAATTATAATAAGATTGTTGGTAGTGCAAAAAGTCGGGTACATCAAAGTAAATTTTTTAAATAGGAAGATGGTGTTCCTATTGTCGATCCTCAAAATATTATCAAATGCTTTTAACAATTTTTTTGTAGAGATAGGCCCAAAATTAGCTCAAAAGATAAAACATACAGAGCAAAATTTATTATGACTATCGAGACGACCTTTACAAAAGGGTATTTTTAGGATGAAACCAATAGTCACTGAGGAGGTTATAAAGATCATTACTAAGTTTAATCAAAATAAGAGTCCTGGTCATGAATGATGATAAGAAAAAACTATATTGTAAAGAGGGTTTTGCCAAAGAAGAAAGAAAATAGCAACGCCTTGACAAAGAGATCCATAGTGACATTTCTACTGGGAGTTGGTCCAGACAAATGAAAATGCAAAAGTAGTTCAAAAATATATAAAACAAGAAGACAAAGAAGTATTTTCCAAGTATCGACCTGTTTCTGTTCTTCCCTGTTTTCTAAATCCGCAAGACTAGTATTTAAACAGATGTCGGAATATATTGATAAAAACAAAATGATGAATGATAAACAATTTGGATTTTGATCAAATATTCAACAGAGTATGGCATCATGAATAGTGATAAGATAAGTAATGCTTCCAGTAGAAGAATGAAACTACGTTGGAATATTTTAGATTTGTCAAAAGCGTTGACACATTAACCATGGACCATATTATTGCATAAACTAGAAAGATTAGGGTTGCGAGGTATTGCACTTGAATGGTTTAAAAAAGTTACTTGGATAATAGAACACAATTGGTACGAGATTCCAATCAGGTGATTCAGTTATCAAAAACTAAAATGCGGGGTACCACAGAGCTCAATTTTAAGCGTCCTTTGATCATGTACTAATGTAAAATGATATTGTAATTGGCCGTTCATTGCTAGAAGTAGTCTTATTTGCTCGATGATACTACCTTACTTTACTCCCAACCTGAGATAGCACAAAAATTATGTAAATAAATAGTGAATTACAAGAGATTAGGTAACGGGTTCAGAGCAAAAATGCCGCGCAAAACCAATTATATGCTGTTGGGATTTCCTTATACAAACTTCTAAATATTCAGCAGCAGAACTGAAAGACAATGATTGCAAGACAAAAAACGGGAGTTATATGCCTACAAAATATTTTAATGTTGTACTTGATAACGGTGACATTGGAGAGAGTTTCACTGAGACAAAATTCTTGGGGGTGTTATCATCGATGAACATCATACGTGGAAAAATCACATCGATCAAAATATCAAAAAACATTTCTAGAAGTGTTGGTTTACTCTCCAAACTAAAACATTTTGTACCTGGACATGTATTATACTCTTTATATATTATTTACTAACATTTCAATGTACAGGGTGACCCAAAAATTCAAAATTTAAAAAATTATTAAGATATTAAACTATTAATGTTGCAAAAATGGGCTGTATGTAAGGTACGATTTCAAATAAGTCCATTAAGATGCCATACTGGGCATTCTTTTCAAATTCCACTTGTGTGAATTGTCTTTGATACATATAAGCTGGAACTTGCAATGTTATGTCAAACACTTATGACTAGCCAATTACCAAAGCCTTTGAGAAAGATTTTTAAGAAAAATGACCAAAACATAAATACAATATAAGAAATGCCCACAACTATAATATTAATAATACTAAAGCAATAATGTTTTACGATCGATAGAGGGGAGAAAGGAGGGAACCCTTTCTCTTATTTTTCGCTTATTCCCCAAAAGTATGGAATTCTTTGGACAATAATTACCAAGACGTGTAAAAATATCAGTGTGTTTTAGAAATCATTTAAATCTTATTTATAGCTGAATATGAATGAGTTTTGTTGGGGCAGGCATGTCTTGTTTTGTGTAGGTGATGTGTGTCTTTGTTTTGGTGTATCTGAAACGTAGGTTTAGGGAATGATCACATCTGGCCATTAATGGCCTCTCGATCATCTACTCAATATCATTGTATTGTTGTGTCTTTGAAAATTTATGTGATGATAGTGAAAAATAAAGTGATTGATGATTGATTGATAAGGATATAGGGCGGTGGTAATTTGACGGTGTTGGCTCTATCACCACATTAAAACAAAGGAAATACATGGGCATGGAGCCAGTCTTGCAGGTTAGGGTACAAGGTCCAATGAGTTTGGAAAATGTTTGGAATTGGAGCCCAATGCTGGTAGTGAACAACTTTAAAAGCCAGGTGAAATCCCATCCGGCCCCGGGCCTTCGTGGCTTGTAAACATTTTCAACAACTTTTCACACTTCTTGGTGACAACTATGTGGCGGCTCACGAAGTTACACCACCAAGTCAGAGATTGCAGAGTTATATCGACGTAAAAACAGATTGGAATTGTCTATTGAGCGTTTCAGGCTTTCTGCTTAGCTGTTGTAGCAATCCCTGGGTACTATTTAAAGTACCTACACCGAAAGCCTCCTTCTTCTTTGATTTCACAAAGTTCCAAAAAGGCTTAGAATTTTGAAGCTTAGACTATCACCAATAAACGTGGGAAACATAACTTTCATATGCATGACGAAATGCGCCGATCTATTGAACGACGGGGAGTCTTGCAATTCTCCCCCCACACGGGGGTCTCCAGTTATTTGGCCCAGTTAATATTCTCTGTTTTCCCTCTGTTTCCGACGAATTTCACGTCTTATTTTAACTAATCCACCCAAAGAAGGTTATAATTTGACGATGATGTTTTACACTCGGCACAAATTGAAAATAGAATCCATGACGTTAAAAAGAGTGTCTTTTGAAACCACTTCCAGGAATCTTCAAAACAGATGAATTGAGACAAGGTCTCCTTTAGACCATCAATATCAGCCTTGTCAGACCAATAAACCATTCCGCTTTAATACAGTCTATATTACGAACGGTTGTAAGCGTTTTCAAGAGCACAATGTTGTGATCACTAAATCCCCGCCAAAATCTAACATTTGGACAACACAAGAATGGCATACTTTTGTAAAACATAATCTAGGACGCTCTATCATCAAACGGGTTTGGTTTCATTCATAATCTGATGATAGTTTTTTTTATTGTTGTGCCAATTTTTCAAAGCAGCATTTTTTTAACTTGGTTTGCTGTTCTTCCCTCCCTGGTTGGAAGACATTTTTTAAACACCAATCCAATTCCACGTCTGGGAGATAACATCACTCCCCAACACACACGTGCGTGCATTTCCTTCTCGGTTATTTTTTTCAAAGAGATAGTTTTGGTGAACTAGTGAATCGCATATAGAGTCATTATCTGTAAGCTGAGAACCTATAAAAAGGTCCCAATATAAATTTGTTTTGAACTTTTAATGTGCAGACTACCAACCAAACTATTTCACAATCAATATCCAGATTTGGCTCGGCTTTTGCAAGGAGTTAAAAATTGCTATAAAAACACCTCCTCTAGATTGAAACCATGCAATCGCACATTTGTGGCAATCTTGGTTGTCTCCAATTCACCAGTGAATTCTTTTAAGATCCTGTGTAGATGAGTATCCTGTTCTATGTGATCTGATACCTGGACATGAAGAAATGTCTAACCAGGATAGACTGGATGTCACATGTGCCGTAACGGGCCTGTCTGCCCGCTCTGATGGGGTGGGCGAGCATTTTCCTTCCCGTTTTGGGATTTTCCCTTCCCCTCTCAGGGGGGTCAAATGCCAATTTTTTCCGTCAGGCGATGGCTAAAAAAGGGCTGTTTAGCATGATTTTTTGCAAATTTTTTTCCCGGGCCAAGTCCCGTCAGGGGTAAACCTGCCCCCCCCCCAGTTCCACCCCACCCCCCCCGCCCCCTCCCCGCCCTCCTTTTCCTTGCTCAGGTCCTGGCCTTCCTCCCTCCACCCCTTTTTAGCCCGTTCCTCCTGTCTCCTCCCTTCCGACGACACGACGCGCCACTGGGATTTGCACCAACACCAAGCTTACTTATGCGAGTACAAAACTCTCCTGGCGTAAGCACGGACCCAAAGCAAGATGAGATATCCCTCAAATTTAATCTTCTGTTGCCCAAGCCGTGCACGATTTGCCGGTCCCAACTCTCCGTGCGATTGGTCAAGTAGTCTCAGACGTCATCATGGTTGGAAGTTACCATGCCAAAAAGGGGTCTTCTATCGCAAGCCATAAAGTCCATAACGTATGCCGCACCTCGTGCAACAAAGTTGCCGGTGGTCGGCCAATTAGAGCATGAATCAATTTCTGTGACGTATTTTTCAAAAAATAGACGACTATCGCAAGCCATAAAGGCCTACCGTCTTGCTGCAACGCGTTGCGAAAAGTAGCAACGCGTTGCGAAAACAATTTCGGCAACGCGGTTGCGGGCGTCGGGCCATCGAAATCATGAATGTCCTGTTTGACCGTTTGTTAAAAAATAGACCCACAACAGGTTGCTGAGAACACGGCCGGATTCTTACTCACGATGGTAGCCTATACGGCAGCTTACAACCATGTCTCACCGCGGCAGCAACTGCACAGTACACACTGTGCTAACTGCGAGGCGGTGCTGCACGATAGGCTTACTAAGTACACCGTTATTAAGTATACAGTAATGTGGCTACCCTGCTTTACCTACCCCAATGGCTATACTGTAGTTGCCCACTAGGTGGAGAGAAGGTTGGATGTTGAGAAGACAGTACCGGAGTAGACAAGCAGTCACCACGTAGCTACCCGGCGGTTACCACGACGCCATTTTGAGAGGGGATTGAAATTTCATGAAATGAGGGGCTTATACACTTGGGCTCCGTTAGCGTTTTTGAAGTTTTTTAGGAAATCATTACGAAAATTCAAATCGGGCATCATCAAAAACCCCCAATTACCGCACTCTTGAATTAAAAAATGCAAAATATGGCAACAAAATATCAACACAAACCACACTGGCTATGAGAAATACCGACGCGAGCTGGAGCCGGTGTAACCACTTAGCTACTCCACGACAGTGCAGACAGGCCGCTGTGTGTACACTACCGTATATGCGGCACAAATACACGGAATCTGGCCGGCGAGTGTACGGTCTTAGTGGGTGGGTAATCCAGTCTACTCGGTGGTAGCTGTGTGGTAACTACCATGAAGAAAGAAATTGGCCGTGTACTTGCATACGCGTTGCAAAATCTCACAAACGCGGGCGAGCTTTCACAGCGCGTTGCAAGCTTCACAACGCGCTGCTAAGGTCCACAAGCAATAAGGGGTCATAACGTATTGCCTCAACGCGTTGTGAGAACAGTCACTACGTGTTGCGACATTTCGGCAACGCGTGGCGCGTCTGCCGAAATCAAAATCATCAATTTCTGTGACGTAATTTTAAAAATATAAATTCACAACGCGTGCGACCTTCCCAACGCGTTGCAAACCGTCACAACGCGTTGGCAAACTCACAAGCTTGCGGCAATACGTTATGGCCCCTATGGCTTGTGGACCTTATTAACGCGTTGTGAAGCTCGCAACGCGTTGTGCAAACCATAAGGGTAATAACGTATTGCCGCAAACGCGTTTTAGTGGATTTATTTTTTTAATACGTCACAGCAAATTCATGATTTTGATTGGTCGAAAGCCGCAACGCGTTGCTACTTTCTCACAAACGCGTTGACCGGCAATACGTTATGACCCTTCTGGCTAGTGGACCTTCGCAACGCGTTGTAAAGTTCGCCAACCGCAGTTGTCGAAGCTCGCAACGCGTTGTGAAGGCTTGCAACGCGTTGTTGTGAGGTTTCCACAACGCGTTGATAGATACTTGCAACGCGTTGCGGTCTATTTTTTGAATCCGTCACAGAAAGTGATCATTCTTAATGGCCTTTATGGATTGCGATACCGACAACGCATGCAAAGTATTATGCAACTGCGTGTTAATCTAAGAAACGCGTGGGCAAGCTCACAACCGCGTTGCGAGCTTCACAACGCGTGCGAGCTTCACAACGTGCGAAGGCCAACAAGCCATAAGGGTCAAACGTTATTGCCGCAACGCGTTGTGCGGAAAGTAGCAACGCGTTGCAAAACAGTTCGGCAACGCGTTGTGACGGCGTCGACCCAATCCAAATCTTGGAATTTTATGAAGTATTTCAAAAAATAACAGCCACAACGCGGGCGGCAATACGTAGACCCTGATGTTGCTTGTGTGGAACCTTCGCACCGCGTTGTGAAGGCTCGCAACGCGTTTTGAAGGCTCAACGCGTTGTGAGTTTCCACAACGCTTTGCTAGATACTTTGCAACACGTTGTGGGTTCTATTTGAATACGTCACAGAATTCGTCATTCTAATTGGCCCGACGCCGCAACGCGTTGCTACTTTCTCGCAAACGCGTGGCCGACATGTCGCAACGCGTTGGCTGCAATCCTATGGCCTTTATGGCTTGCGATCATACTTTATGGCCTTTATGCTTGCGATAGTCGTCCCCTTTAACTACAAACTCATGATGTGATGCTCGAGACCCTCCAGCAGGATCCTCTGATATGCAAACATGGACTTTTGCGCTACAATGGTGAACCGCATCGTCGGCTGCGGTCCGTTAGTAGATAGATGAAACACAACAAATAAGCAGCTCCTCTTCGTGTCCAGAGGTAATCTATTCTGTCTGCCGTGAACAGGATTCGAACTTGGGTTATAACGTAATGTCCGGGGCACTCCCTAAAAATGGTGACGGGGAATGTGCGGCAAATGACCCCCTTTTTTTTAAATTAACCTGCTGTCGCTGAAAGACCCTTTTTAACCTGTCACCAGTTTGACGCCTCCATTTTAATAAATGTCACTGAATGACCCCCTTATTTCTTTTCATGCTCTCACAGTAAGCCCATCTTTTTTATGTTTATAACAATAATAAACTGGGTTTAATGGAGGAGAGGGGTAAAGTTACTATGGGGGTCAAAATGTTTGAACTCCTCCAAATCTAATGAAATATAGCTCAAAATATTCCTAGGTTACCAGGAGTAAAAAAGTCAATTGGGTCACATGTGTTGTGTTTTCCTTTCCAAGCTAGTTGGGAAAATAGGCCTAAAGGGTCATTCGTATTATTCAAGAAAGTTAACAATTGTAATACCAAATCCTCTTTGTAAAAAATATTTAAAAAAATATTTTAATTATACTGATTCAAATATGCCTTTTAGTTTGCATAGGGTGGTTCCCTTTCCATAGGGAGGGGTATAATGTTCCCTTCCCCCTAGAGTCCTATATAGGGAATTGTGTACCCCTTCCATTAATAACAACAAGGAGAATGCCGACAGTTGCAAAAAACATTCATATTTCTATTCAGTATCATGAAACATTAAAAAAAAAAAATTACAATACAAATCCATGGGCATAGCACGGGTTACCTTTTTGAATAAAAAATGACTTTAGCCTTTTTCCCAAATATCTTGGACAGGAACCACCACACACGTGTGACCCAATTGACTTTTTTACTCCTGCTTACCTATGGAAATTTGCGTATATACTTAGATTTAGAGCGTTCAAACATTGTGACCCCCATAGTAACTTTACCCCCCTCTCCTGGGGCTACACGCAACAACTGGTCCCCGGCAGACTTTCATATTTGGCAAAAGTTATATTTTCTCTGAATTTCCCCGTTTCAGATATTGGTATCTCGTTGCGTCGAACAAAAACCTTCTGGTCTGATGCTCTATATAGGGACCTATGAATGGGTTGCATCGACGCAATGTTGCCCAAGATGGCCGCACTCCCCCGTCCCCATCACCCAACCCCCCCCCCCTCCATAAATCTAGGTGACGGGTCATGTGCGGCACATTGACCGAATTTTTACCCCTTTTAAAACCTGCTGTCAATGAAGAACCCACCCCCTTTTTAACCCTTGGGCGCTAGCACGCCCGGGTTATGTCATAACGCACGAGAATTTAGTCCCAATTTTGTGTTGTTTGTACCTCAGGGGCTACATTTCTTGTGTATGGTGACAAAAATTTGTATTGGTAGGGGCCCACAACATACATATAGTGGCCAATATTAATTTCCCATTGGCAATATTAAAGCATTGGCTTGCTTGTCGACCAATATCGATCCAATATGGGTTTTCCATTGGCAATTAGCATGGGCATTCCTTTTTGACCAATATCGAGCCAATTATGGGTTTTCCCCCATTGCCAAAATTAGAAATTGGCATTAGCCTTGTCGACCAAAATCGAGCCAATATTGGTTCCCCATGGGCAATATTTATCATTGGCAATATCTTGTTGACAATATTGGAGCAATAGGGTTTTTCCATGGCACTCAAACATTGGCGAATGTTGAAGTGTGGGGCGTGTTCTCAAATAAGACCTCTCATTTTTTCCAGCAAAATTAATGTTTTTGACGAGTCATTTTCTGAAATGATAAATGCAACTTTTTTCAGCACTAATATAATTAGTATGATGCATTTGGGTTGACTCATTTTTCAAGATGTTTTTGATTAGGGAAGCAATGTTATGTTGGATCCCCTGTGTCTTCAAGAACAGGGTTTTTTATATGTAATTTAGTTCTTGAGAAGATTTATTTATTAGAGTGTCATATATTGTTACTATAAATTTATGTGTGATATCATATCTTTCAACTGAATATTGGTTCAAAGTGCCTGCTCAGTGTGCGTGGAAGGTGCTTAAACACGATTGATTTTCTGCGCCAAGATTGCGGCAAAGTAATGACATGCGGGTTTTTGGTTACCCTTCTTCGGTCGGGTAACAAAACCCGATGACGATTTCGACATTTTTGTCAACAAATTTGGAGGCATATACTCTCCTTTCAAATTTTACTGATATAAGAAGTTTTGCATTTCAACTGGCTTTTAGGCAATGCTCTCACCTACTTTCGATCCATTCCTCCTGTTGAGGAAAGGTTTCTTTTAACAATATTCAAAAGATTTATCAAAGATCTTTTGAGGGTGACTCAGGAATGGCAGTAGAAACTAAATTGTTATCTCGTAGACAGGCTACCAGAAGAGTCTTTAGATGACAGTTTTTCTGACATATTGAAATGTCTACTCATTGACAAACAGAGGCAGAATCAAATGTCTTTTTTTGTTCGAGGGTCTTTTACCCCCCAAACACTGCACTTTGTGTTCTCCAAGGAACCAAAAACCTTACGAGGCAGTAGATTTTGCTCGGTTGGGTATAACTGTGGAGGAGACTGCTAAAGATACTTCCAACATCAAACTCGATCCTATAGACAGTAAATTGGATGTTGTTTTTAATTAGTCCAAAATTAGACACAAGAGTGAAGTCTATTGAAGTTGGGAACCACAAAAAAAACATCGGTCTCCTTCACATCCCCCGAGGTTTAATCAAACCATTTCATTTCCTCAGCAAATCAAAGTAGGCCAAGGTTTAGAAGACCAATTGGTGTTATCGTTGTCATAGAAGGGACATGGTGAGAAACACTGTGTTGAACGCTGTGCTATTTATGGCAAACCCTTAAACTAACTTCCCATTGATACAGATAAACGTAAATGCAAATCATACTCAAGAAATATCAGATGTGGAAAAATCACTTGAGTCATCAGAAATTTCTATGAAACCAGTACTGTGTGGCCGTGTTTCCGCCCAGGTCATGTTTGGCAACAGATGTACAGAATGTTTTGATTCTATCGGGATTCAATGCTTAACCAAACCAAAGCACGTATTGTAACCATCAGTGGCATATGGCATGTGAAAAAGCTATTGACAGTTAATCCCTCCGTTTTGACCATAGTTTTGATCGTAAACAATTGAATCCAATCATATCGGTACGATAGTGATCATTACAGAAAACCATCGAGTCCGCCATTTAATAAGTTATAATACCTACCAATAATATCAGTGATAAAGCCATAGAAAGTCTGCTTGATACTGGGTCATTCCAAATGAGGTTCTATATAGATAGAGAGGCAAAACGTACGTAATCTTTAGAAATCATCGTCTCGCATGATTTGCCGACCACAAAGAAAAGAAAACGTAGAAGTAGAGTAGTACCAACAATAGAAAGCAATGGCTGCCTCCGCTTTCCACATAATGTGGGTTGCCGCTTGCATATACACTAATCGGTAGTGATACAATTGCTGTATGTGTTCGAGTGGCCAGTGTAAAAGTAATAGTGTCCCTGATTTGTGTCTCAGATCCTCTTTTTTCTTCCATAATGCAGCGCGCTTAGGTGAAAAGATGTATTCTTTGATGCGGTTTATTTAAATCAAGACCAATCGACCTTCATTTCATTCGTTGTGTGTCCATGAGTAGGACAAAATTTAAACCACCTAATAGCACCCAACTCCCACAACTGATATTTTGGCGATTGTTTGTATCGCATTGACATGATGGTTTTGTATACAAGCAACCCAAATAATTAAATTATTCCGCTTGCAAATATTGCAAAAATGTCAGCGCCCGCACGGACGACTGGTGGAATGGGTTTTTCCACCCCCTTGGGGTCATCGGCAATTTGTCATCATGAGTTCTTTTTATCTTTGATATTTCTCATCAACTTTCATACAGTACAGCCCCACGTGTGAAATTTGCAGAACTGCAGATAAAACTATTATAGCTTACTGGCTTTGTTATCATGCCATTATTCCTCAACGGTTCACAATTTTATGGTTCCCTATTCAAGGGGGTGCAACACGCTTTGTTCTCGTATGGAACCGGTTTTTTGTACTGGCATGTTTTCATTGCTTTTCTTTCGTATGTTTGATATATGAAATCCTCGATTTGGACATATGTGGCCCGCCATTTTCAGGATACCTACTGATTCTCTCCAACTAATATCAAAAAATAGATTAACATAATGTCATTTAGTCGGAAAATAACTTCCACATGGTCCAAACCCCTCTCTTTTCACTACGGACAATGACTCGTTTTGGTGATTTGGCCGCGTTTTCTAGGTTAATAACGTCATATCTGGCCTAAATGATACACCGGGCAATACTGTGCCCAGCATTTTCCTTACGCAAGTTATAAGCTTGCCAGTAATATAAATATAATTTCATTGGTCAATTAGAACTCTCGGATTGTTGACATATACAAAGCCCTAGCCAATCAAAGTTTGCCTATCATAATCATAGTTGCGCAACCGTATGTAGCTGGTTTGGTTATATCGTGTGATCCTCATTTCATGATTATTAATTGTAGCGACCTTGTGATTGAAATAAAGCTTAATGCATGACCACATTTTTTGACTAACTTGTTTTAATTTTTGACTCATATCGCCTGCGAATGTCGTTTTGTTTTATGGTTTTTGTTTGGTTGTAGTTTATTTTGAAGCTGCCTTTCCTCCCTCTAAATGCAAAAGAGTGAAATTTCACTCTTTTGGAGTGACTTTTTTAAAATTTCCCCAAAAGAGTGAAATTTCTTACCTTAAAAAGAACACTTTTTTGGTCGCATTGATCTTGATAATTGACAAAATGATAATCGATTTTTATCATTTGGTTAATTATCAAGAGTAAATTTGACCATAAAGAAGGATGCTTTGAAAGCTGTGAAACTTTCAGGATCTTTTTTTTAGAGTGAGCCCTGTAGTCACGCCAAAGAGTGAAGTCACTCTTTTGCATGTAGAGAGAACCTGAAATCCGCTTTGCTCATACTTTACCGGTTCCACTTATGCCTCTGCAAATAGACTATTGGTAAACTCAACCCAACTGTACCCCCTCCCCCGTACAATGTTGAAGCACTAAATCATACTTAGAACTGATTGTAAGATGCAGTTAGCACGCTTTGCTCAATACTTCCCTTCTACTTTGGCTCTGCCTATGGTAAACATCACCCCCACGTACACCCTCCCCATACTGGTTGAAGCACTAAATCATACTAAGAAGGTCATGTAAGCATCAGTTAACACACATTGCCAATGTTAAAACTAATTGTTATCTCGTAGACCGCTCCAGAAAGAGTCTTTAGATGACTATGTTTTTCTGACATATTGAAAATGTCTACTCAATTTGAACAAACCAGAGGCAGATCAATTTCTTCTTTTTTTGTTCGAGTCTTTCTACCATTAAAAAAATACCCCAAACACGTTCAATTTGTGTTCTCCCAGGAACCAAACCAGGAAAAGAACTTAAAGGCAGCAGTAGATTTTGCTCGGTTGGGTTATAACTGTGGAGGATACTGCTAAAGATACTCCAAATCAAACTCGATCCTATAGACCGTAAATTGGATGTTGTTGTTATTTAGTCCAAAATTAGACACACGGTGTAGATCCTTTTGAAGATTTGAACACAACAAAACATCGGTCTCTTCACATTTCCCCAGTTTTAATCAACCATCTTCATTTCCTCAGCCAAATCCTCAAGTCAGGCCAAGGTTTAAGAAAGACCAATTGTGTTTAATCGTTGTCCATCGACAGGGACATGGTTGGAACAATGTGTTGAACGCTGTTATATTTATGGCAATCCCTTTAAACTAACTTCCCCATCTGATACAGAATAACGTAAATGCAAATCATACGCCAGAAATATCATATGGGAAAATCAATTGAGTCAATCAGAAATTTCTATGAAACCAGTACTCTCGGTTTCCGTGTTTTTCCGCCCAGTCATGTTGGCCACAAGTAAGAAATGTTTTGATCTATACGGGGTATTCACTGCTTAACATACCAAACAAGTATTGTAAGCCATTAGTGCATATGGCATGTGAAAAGCCTATTGACAGTAATCCTTCCCGTTTTGACAATGAGTTTTGATCGTCAACATTGATTTCCAATCATATCGGTCACCGATGTGAATCATTTTCAGAAACCATTCGAGTCCGCATTTAATAAGTATAATCCATAACCAATTACATCGGTGATAAGCCATAGAAAATCTGCTTGATACTGGGTCATCCAAAGAGGTTCTATATAGATAAGAGGCAAACGATCCGTAATCTTTATGAAAGTTCATCTCCTCGCATGTTTTGCCGACCACAAAGAACCGTAGAGAACCAACAATATAAAGCAATGGCTGCCTCATCCGCTTCTCCACATACTGTGGGTGCAGCTTTGCATATACCCGAATCGGTAGTGATACAATTAATGTATGTGTTCGAGGTGGCCAGGTGTAATATAGTGTACCTTGATCATTGTGCTCAGATACTCTCTTTTTTCTCTAATCAAATCGCGCTTAAGGGTGAAAAGATGTCTTCATTGAGTCGGTTTATTAAATCAGACGACTGACGTGTCATTTCATTCGTTTGTGTGGCATGGGTAGGACAATTAACCACTCTAATAGCGAACCGCAACATCCAACAACTTATTATTATTGGGCGGATTGTTTGTATCGAATTGACATTATGTGGTGTATCAGCACTCCAAACTAATAATTCTCCGTGTCATATTCAAAATGTCAGCGCCGAAGCACGGACGACTGGTTTTTGAATGGTTTTTCATCAATCACCCCCTTGGGGTCAATCGCAATCTTGTAATCATGAGTTTCTTTTTATAACTTCTTTGAATATTCTCACTAATCTTTCAGTACAGTACAAGCAACAACATCTCCAGTTGAAAATTATGCTAGAACTGCCACATAAAACTAATTTATATCTTACTGGCTTTTGTTATCATGCATTATTATTCAATGTTCACCAATTTATGGTTCCTATTCAGGGGGTGAAAACCTCTGTTGGTTCTCGTATGGAACGTTTTTACTGGCATTTTTTCATTGCTTTTCTTTCTTATGTTTGATAATGATGAATTCCATTCGATTTGGCATATGTGCCCCACCATTTTCAGGATACCTAACTCTTTCTCCAACTAATATCAAACATAGATTAATACATACTTTCATTTATTCGGAAAATAACTTCAAACCTGGTCAAAACCCTCTCTTTTTCATACGAAATGCCGATTTTGGTGATTTGCGCCGCGTTGTTCTAGGTTATACGTCATTTCTGGCCTAATGATACACCGGGCACTAACTGTGCCACCAGCATTTTTCTACCGGCAAAGTTATAAGCTTTCAGTAATATAATATAATTTTCAATTGGTCAAGTAGAAACTCTCGAATGTTGACCATACAAGACAAATCCCTAGCCCATCAAGTTTGCCTATCATAAGATCAATAATTGTGCGGCCAACGTAATCGTAGCTGGTTTTGTTTATATCGTGATCGGGGATCCTCAATTTCATGATATTCATTGTAGCGACCTTGTGATTAAATAAAGCTTAATGCATGAACACATTTTGGAGACTACTTGTTTTTAATTTTTGAACTCATGATCGCCTCGAGACTGTCGTTTTTGTTTTATGGTTTTTGTTTTTGTAGTTTATTTTGAACTGCCTTACTCTCTAATGCAAAAGAGTGATTCACTCTTTTGGTAGTGACTTGCAGGGCCCCACCCAAAAAGAGTGAAAATTTCTTACCTTAAAGAACACTTTTTTTTGGGCAAATTGATCTTGATAATTGCACAAATGTATCATTTTATCATTTGTATAAATTATCAAGAGTAATTTGACCCAAAGTATTCTTTGAAAGCTGTGACACTTCAATCTTTTAGATGAGCCCTGTAGTCACTCAAAAAGTGTTTAAGTTCACTCTTTTGCATTTAGAGAGAACCTAAATACCTCTTTGCTCAATACTGTTACCTTCCACTTATGACTCTGCAAATAGACTATTGGTAAACATCAACCAGTACAACCCCCTCCCCCTACAATGTAAAAGCACTAAATCATACTTAAATCTGATTAAGCAATGCAGTTACACGCTTTGTTGCTCACTACTCCCCTTCTACTTTGGCTCGATCTTGGTTAAACATCACCCTCGACACCCCACGTACAATACAACCCCTCCCCATACATGTTGAGCACTAAATCACTACTAGAAGGTGATGAAGCAGCAGTTAAACACAACGTTGCCATGTTTACCTTTCACTTATGCTCTGCATATAGACTATCAATATATCGGTGCTGGGGGAATTCGCAGGCTCAATGCATATTTCCCCTCAGTGAAATAAACTCAGTAAATGTCATTAACATACCGGACAAAATGTACGTTTAGTCGCCACATTGGTGGGGGGTGGGGGTTGGGAAGCTCAATGTAAATAATTTCTCTAAATAATGTTTCATAAAATGTCATTATCATACGCGAAAAATATATTATTGGGTTCCCCAAACATTGATGCGGGGGGGGAGGGGCTCATGTGATTTCTTCAGTCAAATAATTGCAGTAAACGTAATACATATGGTTTTTCCATAGTATAACTGATTATTTATTTATTTATTTTTCCATTTATTTAATTATTTCCATTTACTGTATGGCTCATAAGCTCATGGAAACAGTGAACACGGGCTATTTTATAACAAGGGTGATTTATATGATCTGTAAAATTTAATTGCGATTACTTTAGTGCTTTCATCAAATAAAGCACCTGTTTTATATCATCTTTGTAGATAGCACTAGAGGCTGTGATTTCACACACATAACTATACCACTAGCCCGATTAATTGGCACATACTTTATAATGATAATAGTATTATATTTATGTTAATGGGCAACAACCTGTTTGGTGGTACTCCACAGTGTTGGGTGGTGGTGAGGGGGGTGGGGTTTTTTTTTTTTTTTTTTTTTTAACCCTAAAAAACCTTACCCCATTAAATAATTTCAGTCAACGTCAAAGCATATGGCTGTTCAATTTTTACTAGCATAGAACGATTTTACGGTACTTTGAAGATGTCACACGATGAAAAAAATTGGGGTTTGGACCCTTGTCCAACGAACTTCAGCTATTTTGAATCATTTTTTGGCATAATTAAGTTATACATAGTTATATTGAGAATTCAGGTGATTGTGATTAGGGATAACTATTTAGTTTAGTTTAAAGTAAGTATTATTTTCACAAAAAACGCGCCTATGTACACAAAGCGCGCGTGTTTGGATTGAATAGCAGCATGAGAAAGGTTTCGATTGTGCTATTGCCCGTAATCACAATCTCAGTCAGCAGTCCTTTTCTTGGTCAAAATTTTTGAATAGACATAAAGTAATTATTGTATTTTGGTTCACACAAATCCGCTACACAAAGAAGTAACCTTCGGGTTGTGGGCAAGCAAGAAATTCCTCCCCATTCACAAACTGGTGGTATGTGCTAATGTTTTCCAATAGATTACCGAGGATACAATCGGATTATGCCAAGGTGGCAGAAGGATTACTGCTCTCGTATCTTTAGCAATTACCTATATCCCCTATATGTTAAACAAAACTAAGTTACTAATTACTTGTGATGATGTTACTGATGAACCATAACCTTTATCCTCGAACAAAACTTGGTACTTATTATCTTGTAAATAACCATGATCTTTATCCTTTCACCAACATAGATAAGTGCTGTAAGAGTGATGAACATTATCAATTTCATCATTTCAGTAGATGCAAAAGTCAGGGCAGCTCCTAAGGTACGTGAAATTCCCTTTTCTCAAATTCATAATACTGAATATAGGACCCCTTCTGATTCAGAAATGCTCACAGATCTCATTACGGAATATATTGCATGTTTTTCAAACAAAATATGGGCCTCGAGGTAGATACACCAAAATTGAACATCAATGGAAACAGTGACCATCCTCCAATTAGATGTCGGCCTTAAGACATCGCCACAATGTACAGGCTGAGATAGCAAAACAAGTTGATGACATGTTAAAAATGGTCTTATTAGAGAATCAACTATATAGATTCACCCATCGTGTCACCATAGGACAAGTTTTTGGGACCAGCGTCCGTTAGTTTGGAGCATAGAGACAGAAAAAAATCATAGTGGCCCGATTCACCTGTTTTCAATGCATAACGAACTATACGCTGGCCTTTCATGTCGACATTATTTTACATAAACGTCTATCTCTTCTATTCATAATTATCCATTGTAAAATGTCTTTTGTTAAAGTTGATGTTGCCCCGACCTTTATTTTTTGTATGTGGTTCATAGCTGACCACATTATCAAAACCTTGGTTTTTTGAATAATGTGGTCAGTAGCTGACACATAATCAAAAAATAAAGGTCTTGGCATCGACCATTTAAGAAACGAATGAAATACAAGCAGTTCCCAGTCTAGAAACAAACTAGAGGATCGTTTAGAAATACCGTCTGCCATTGCTTAGGGGTTAGGGATTATTTAAATTATTATCGCCTTATGGACACCATTCCATGATCAGCACATCTGTTTTTAATCAAAACGAGATAGAAATGAGACAAACCAACGTCTGTCAGGGTGAATGCCACAGCGATACTGTTGTTATACGTGGTAACAATCAGGACTGTATTCAAAAAACAAATTCTGTAGTGGCGTATAGCATGGTATTTTTACGGGTCAAGGTCAATTCCAGAGACAGATTACTGTCAATATTATGATAAATTTAGAATATTAATGTTCGGACACCAACAATGGCGAAAATCTTCATATGCTAAATATATAAATAGTCAATTATAATACATAGTACCGAGACAAACATCACAATTTGTCAAGCTGAATGCCACATTATACGTATGTTGATACGTGTGTCGTTAAGCACGACTGTATGAAAATAGAACCTCTGTAGTGTAAAATGACATTTTTACTGGTCAAAGGTGAAATTCCACCAATAATGAGCGCGGATTTTTGCAAATATAATGCTAATATACATTCAATTACAAAAGAAGAAATGTTCATATTAAAAGAACAGTTCAGCTCACCGACTTACATACTTTGCTTATAGCTCTTTTTACGCCTCCACAAAACGATCAAGTGGTGTCTTGACTTCTCTTATAAGTCTTCATCATCAAATCGTCCTTCTAAATCAAATCCCGGACACCGAACAAATTTTGTCACAACAAACCACAACCAACGTGACTGTTGCATTCCTATGCTAGCTGATTACAAAATACTTAGCTTTAGTTCAAAACAAGTCGTTGAGGCGTAACATTGTAAAACTCTTCCAGTTTCATGATTTGCCTTATTTCAATTGAGTTTTGATCCGATTATCCCTTTCTCCAAAGCTCGCTCATTATTTGTTACCCCTTGTGAATGATCCTTTCAATAAAGTCTAGACTTTTACACGACCATATAAGCAACGTGCAGTTAAAGTGTTTTTATTTGTAAAGAAAATGAATTAATCATAGCTAAGTATCATGAAAATGTACAAAGACGCAAGATTTTAACAGTATTTTAAAGGTTTTAGCTTCCTTTTTTGCTCGCGTTTATGTTTAATGAAGATAAGTAAGTTAGGACATTAATCATAAATAATGTTGTCTTGTTCAGCGTGGGTTCGCCCGTTAGTCGCTTGCAAATCTCGCCCCCTTCGGGGCTCGACCTTGCAAGCGACTAACGGGCAAACTACGCCTGAACAAGACATGATTTTCTTGATAAGTCCTGCTTCGACCCTTTAAACGATACCTAAAGAGTGCAAACTTGTTTTCCTTCTAAAACACGGGCGTTCAAAAGTCAGTATGAACGCTTATAACATTCACCTCACTTGTTACTTGATACCACTTACAATACGATTGTCAGAATTTTGAGAGTTTTGCAGCTGTAATTGCGCTTACATTGGTTTGAATACTGTCATTAAGCATAGAATGATTTTTCTCTGCCGTTAGACTGCATATT
>JAMKCH010004455.1:0-64188 GCA_023653785.1 Ophioderma brevispina | reverse complement strand
TGGCGACCAATTTTGCCAACTGATTAGGGATGGACATGCAAGAGTATTACCTCCGCAAAAAATCAGAAAACTCCATTGCGGGAATCTTCCATATCTATAGGCCTTCAAGGTCTAATTTGTATGTTTAGCGCCCTCTATATGCCCATTCCATAGATAAGACGTGTAAAACTAAATTTTATGAAAATCATCTTTGCCCGCAATGAAATTTTATCAATTTACAACAGGATATTTAGTGGCATAAATACTCCAAATTAGCTGTCAAAAGTGTGTCGCCGTTGATCTTAATTTCTTTTATTATCGTTTTGTTATTAAATGCGACCTTTCAAACAGCTTTGAATAAGATGAATTTGCTGCCGTTATTGTATAATAGATCATTATAAGCTTTCCCTGACCATTTCGTCGGGTTGTGACAATTATCGACCCTGTCACTAATGACCCCACCATAACTCCGCAGACTTTATGCATAAACTGCAGACTTATGCAGTTTATTCTGTACAAGTCTGCTGAATTCAGTGTGGTTCACTAGTGCCCCAGGGTCGCTAATTTTCACAACCCCACATAGTCAGCATAATACGAGGGGGTGATTGATAAGTTCTAAGCCTAAGGTACAAAGAGATAGCTACAAAATTCAAATTTACAAAACAACCAACCGTCTACAGGTTTCTCATTCTTCAAAATGAAAATTCCAGAGGGGTTTCAAGTGTGTTCTGTTCTATTTTTTTCCTTGCACATTAATCAAACATTGAGAGTTTTGACGGGCCAAAATTGAAGCAATTTTTCGAGAAAATTAAAAAAAGTTGAGGAGATGAAACTGATATTGGGGTGCCTCTTCCATAATGACAATTTCCCGCATCCATAAATCTATGGTAGCCATGACTGCAATCCCTCATGTGGCTTCATCTGGTATAAATCCAGCTTATTCACCTGATTTGGCACCGTTTGACTCAACTTCTCTTCCCAAAGATGAAAGAGAACTCCTTAATTTTTAATTTCTTGCGTAATTGCTTTCAATAGTCCAGCAAAACTCTCAATATTTGATTACCTGCAAGATAGAAAATAGAACGATAACACCCTTGCAATTCTGAATTTTCTTTGAAGAATGAAACTGTAGACGGTGGTAAATTTGAATTTTGTACATTAGGCTAGAACTTTATCAATCACCCTCTTATTCTGGCTGACTGAATGGGGTGTGACAATTGCGACGCCTGGGTCACTAGGGACGTGCTCATCCCTGAATTCAGCAGACTTGTAAGGCAGCAATAAACTGCATAATTCTGTTCTGCAGTTTATTCAGTAAGTCTGCTGATTATGTGGGTCAGATATATACATGAAACTTCTTCTGGAAATGTTCATTTGAAGAATGAAACAGTAACGGTTGTAAATTTGAACTTTGTAGGATATCTCTTTCTAACCCTAGGCTTAGAACCTTAATGCACAATCACCCCTGGTACATGTATTGGGGCATTCCTAAAAGTGTCTCTTTTTGCATGTAGGTTGTAAGTGAATACACATTATCCAAGGTTGTATTTGCGTAAGCACACTACTAGGTTTTGTAATCTGCAGCTAAGAATGATTTAGCAGAGACAACAATCCTAGGCAGCAGTCCCGCATCTATAAATCTTTCATTAGTGTTGCAGTAGCTTTTCAATGAAATTATACAATGTAGTCTTATATGGGCAACACAATACTTTGGCATTATGTGGTGTATGGTATTATTATATTCGCAGTCCCATTTTCCAAGTGCCATAAAAGAAAGACATCAGAAATCGAAAAATATAGCTTTTGTTGTCTCTCTGGTCAGATGTGACCCATTGATTGGCTAAAGGTGTAATAGATGATTTTTGAATTTCGGTCATGCACGACAGAAAAATAAACCTTCAAAACGTTCCTCTAGGTGCCGGGGTAGGTGTTCTACAATCTATCAAGTGCACATTGAGCAAAATTTTGTATGTCAAAAATTAAAAAAAAATCTCCTCCTACCATTATGTTAATAATAAATACCCTTTCCCAATCATTTGAAAACTTCTTCTATAACCAAAGATTTCATAAATATAACACTAGACTGCCAACAATTATTCCAATTAAACTGACTTTGAACTTAACTCAAATACTCAATAAAAAATCGCGTCCTAGGATATGGATTCCCTTGACCAAATATAAAATCATCAACTCAGTCATAAATTTGAATCAATATTAAAGTCACATTTCTAAGCACTAATTACGTATATTTTTCTTTGTTTTTACCTGTTTTATTTACATCATCCACTGAATTTACTTGACAATAACTTCCATGCATAAATTACATATGCAAATACTCAAGATTAATCATATAAATAATACTATTCAAATTTAAAAAATCGGCATGAGCGATCAATTTCCTGCCTGTACCTAGTTGCCGGCAAACATCTTGGGCTTTAAAGGTGTTCAACGGAGATTTCACATAACAGGTGTCCCTAAAAAGTAGAAAATTCTGATTTTTGCACCATATAAGCTTTTTATCAAATGTCCCTATGTTAAAGGAAAAAAAAAAAATTAAGCTGAAAAAAATCTTTCTTTTGGTATCCGAAAACTGTAAATTTCTAATTTTCGTATAGAGGCCAATACGAAATTCAGCCTATTTTTTTACATTGAATATAAGCAATCAAATCGCCTTTTTTTCTTCTCTTTAAGGCATTTCTGTAGCCAAATACAAGGTAAAATATCTTGGGTGTCTAATTTATTATTAAATTACTATTATGACAGAGTATTGGGTGCCTCAAAATCTCTCGTTGCACCTTTAACATTCTATTAGGCCCAGTTTCGCTGGTGGTCTTATATTTCTGCTGGTCCCATCTACCGATATAGCAACTCATAACTTCTTCGCCATCTCCAACCTTTAGGTTTTTAGACAGTCCGATATTATATAACACATTAAGGACATAATGGCCTATAAAAAAAATTGACATAATGAAAAGGACGCCTTACTGAAATCACTTCACAGTGTCTTCTGTAAAACAGTAAAAACAGGAAGAGTTTCGGGGGGGGGGGGGGGAGATGCATGTTTTTGGGCAATTTCTGGAACAAGGATACTGACATTAATGCCAGGCATTTCCAACTGAAAGGCATGTTGTCATCAGCTCACAGCCATGGCTATGTAGTGTAGTCTAATCGCCGCCGGCTAAATCCATCTGTCACTTGCCAGCTCACTGTCTTACTACAAGCCAAAGTCGAATGCCTGAATCCCGGTCTGAATGCATTTGAATTGTACAAAACTGCTAGATACAACACTGTACATTTGGTCATGGATATGAACACCTTGCTTTTCTGTTCCAGAAATTGCCATCAAACTGCACCTCGCCAGCCTGGAACTATTCCTGTTTTTGCTGTCATTGTTTCCAAACTCACGGAAGTGATTTCAGTAGGGTCGCGTTTCATTCTATGCAATTTTTCTTCACTGCGCATTATTTCGCACTTAATGACAACACTTTCTGTAACCCATCCCCGGTCCTAGTCCTGTCTTGTTTTATCGCTGGCTGTTTTGTTTGTTTGGTCCGCGCCTTGATGGGCCCACAATAAGTCCACTTTCTACTGGGTGGGGTCAATCTTAAAGTTCATTTGATCTTAATAGCCTCTCGACACACATCTTCCCGCCATACTCATTATTATTATTATTTTCACACCAATTATTATGCTTTCGATCATTGTGTTTGAAAGTGACCAATTTCACTGTAATACAACTCACTAATATAGATTTGAATTTGGATGTATATTGTATTCATTATTGTATACATCATATATGCACTGTATATCATTCTCTTTTGTTTAACACTATAAATTCGATTATGTGTATTGTGATTGTCAGTATGTATAATCCTGTTAGATGAGGTGTGACTAAAATAATGTCTAATGACTATATTCCTTAAAGGTGCTTTGTTCCGATTGTGTGTATCATTATTCTATTGATATGAGAGCCCAGGCCCTTGCTTAAACTTACCAACAAGATCATGGAAACAAACTCTCATTAATTTCTTGCATCATGCATGCCATATGTGGAGTTGCGTCCTTTTAATGAGGTATCAATTAGGCTTTTGGCATACATTCTGACAAAACTTCATCTATACTTACTTTCTTCAACTGTCTAGTTTTATCAGGTTTTTTGGTTGGTTTCATTACTGCTGAATGAATTCCATTGGAGTACAATTTTCTATGCGTTTGGTGCCTATGGGGATGATGTGGGGCTATCTATCTACGAATCACGAGCAGTAGAAATGCAAAGAACAAATGACTGCCAATGAACAAAGTACACTACATTTTTCGTCATAACAGAAATGAGAATGGAAATTCATCAGATAAGGGTGTATTCTGTCTTATCAGTTACTTGCCAAAGTCCCTTTTTTGGGTAAGTATCACCATGAAGACTACCTACCTCCCCCCCCCCCCCCGGCACAGCTGTTTGACCCCATGCAAATCGTCTCTTTTATTTTTTAGAGCAATTGTCAAGCATTGTCTACACAATTTTGACGGCTGATATAAGTAGGGACATTCAGACTATTATCTCTGCAAAAATCATCAAAATCCTGGCGGGAATCTTGCCATAATATACTTGGAAAGGTCCAGATTTGTATGTTACTACTGCCTCTGTATGTCTAACTCATTCTCCATAGAGAGGACAATGTTAAAACTAGATTTTATACGAAAAATCATATTTGTCCCAGCAATGAATTTTGTAAAATTTCCACAGGATAAGCCAGTAATTATAAATAATGCCAATCAGATTTGTAAAATTTGTGTCGCCAATTGTATTTTGTTGTTTATTCGTTGTTATTGTCATACTAAATGAGCCTTTCAAACAGCTGTGACCCCCTGACACGATTGCATGGGTGTCCATACGATAATAAAGGATGTATAATTGGTCCAATCAGAGACTTGTTCAAATTAAAAGGGACACTCTGAAATTGTGTGGGAAGAATGCCCTCCATTATTTTGATAAGCCATATTTTGGTCATAGCACTCCTGCATAGCCTATTCAAAATTAGCAAATGCCCTAATAAGAATAAAAGCTAGGGCACAAGCCTCTTTGTTTATGAAATGCAGATTTTACTTCACTGGCCAGGAAAACATCCTATGTGCATTTGACTTTGAATCACAAGCTCCTATGTGGGAAATGGGTCCCCACTTTCAAAAGCTCCTAGTGGATATTAAACTGGCAACATCAAAATGTCCTATATGTTCCCCTCTGAATTCAAATTGATTAAAACTAAGCAATTAAAGGTGATTGTTCCAATTTCTGTCTGTTGTGTTAGCTACTTGAATAGGACCTGAACACTTGGGTAATACGCAGATTGCGAACCAGCTTTTATTTCAGGGGGGGGGGCAAAGGGGTGCCATGTATTTTCAGGGGGGCAAGCATAGATTAAAATTTGTTTAGTATAGTTATGGACTATGTAACCACTAATTTTTCAGGGGGGCAGAGTCCCCCACAGGGGAAGCTACCCCCCCCCTGTGCCCCCCGTTATGGTTACGCACTGTGTATACGCTGACCAAACACAAATTTTGGTGGTCAAATCAGTAGTAGATACAGGTTATCTAAACTAGTAACCCTACTTAGTATTGCACATAGTATGTGCTTTTCTTGTGAGGCAATTGAAACTACCAGTTTGTCGAGGGTATCACCTTGTGAGCGGTGAACAAGATAGTTGAAGTGGACTGTCTCCTGGATTTTAACATTTTTTTCACAGAACTGTCGAATACTATGGGGAACTTGGTATCCCCTCATTATTGAATGGCTGCAAGGGTATAGAGATGCTTGCTGTTATTCTCAACTCCGTTACCGTGTCATCTGCGTCAAATTCCATCCAATTATGGATGGGTTCCTTGTTGATGTGTTTGAAATATGTCTGGTAATGCCACCTGCTCCATTTTCTAAGCCATCTGAAACATCCAAATTCACTGCCATTCATTTCTTGACCTCAAGCTGTTTTTGTTTTTTGTACTCTTTTGATAGTTCGGGTGGTGCCTTCTGGTGAAGTATTCTGTCTTGAACGTCCTGTGTGACATCTCCGAAAACAATTTCGGTAGCGATAGCAGTGACTTTTTTCAGTGTTGGCTGACTGGTAGTTTATCATATGACTGTTGACACTGTCCTTGTACTATATTATATGTGTTGCATCACCTGGGTAAGATGGATTTCTAGGACTGATGGTACGAAGGTTATCAACTTGTCATCTTCATTGTGATTGGCTTCTCTCATATTGTTCAGATCGTTAGGCAAACCACTTATCACCACTTGTCTTATGATGTCATCCGCTCAAAAGTTTCATGTTATCTAACCACACATGTGGTGCTAAGACACTGTAATCACCGGTTGGCTATGAAAATCACTTATCCATACAGGTGTAGTTTTTGGAACAGGTCTCCAATACAAATTACATGAACTCCTCCGAATGGCAAATCTACTTCTTAAATCTTGCATTCTACAAATTACACCCACACATTGATACTTATCTATTATGGTCTTATTATGACTTTTTTTTTTTTTTTTTTTGGGGGGAGGGGTTTTATTTTGGTTTTTTTTTTTTGTGGTTTTTTTTGTTACTGACTAGGCTCTGATTGGCTGGTATGGTGACGTGTAAATATTTGTCTCCGGATTTTTACCATGATGGTGTTGTAGTGATGAATAAGGCCTGATAAAGAGTTTTTGTTACACAGTTTTGCTAACTCCTGCCACCACTCTGAGACGAATATACCTACGAGATCGGAAGCAAGCTGTAGTCCATTGTTACAACTCATGTATCGAACCATGTCTGCTTCGGCTTGCAGTGACTTGGCCGCACCATAAGTTTCTATGAGCGATGTATCCTGCAAATCAGGCAATTGTACCCCATTCTGTGCTTCACTTCATGACCTAACATGAAATAATTGTTCTTAGGACCGCTCACATTAACACTTTATGTTTTTGGGCCTGTTGTCATACCTTTTTCATGAGACATAGTCAAAATTAAAATGTCCAATTAGATCCTATTCTGTTAAAAAATAATAGTTTGGAGAAATAACTGGTCCACATTTGTTTCAAATTTGTGATATTGAAGGCGGAAATCACATTTTAATTAACTCAGTATATTTTGAGATATCCAAGAATGTCTTATACATGTAATTTTGGAGCAAATTCTACCTGTAGTCGACAAATGAGTGTCACATTTGGGTCATTTAATTATTCCATGGCTTGAATGCAAAGTCATTGAGTACTAAACTGTTTTCAAGGCGTTTTGACAAATACATCTAGATGAGAGCATCTTAAAAATAGCCCCCCAAACTCAACTC
Source organism: Ophioderma brevispina (assembly GCA_023653785.1). Lineage (NCBI taxonomy): Eukaryota > Metazoa > Echinodermata > Ophiuroidea > Amphilepidida > Ophiodermatidae > Ophioderma > Ophioderma brevispina. The sequence goes on along the minus strand of JAMKCH010004455.1, from coordinate 56,889 downwards.
TTGGGGTTATACATTGAAATGTATTGAATAACGCTTACTGCTTCTCGATCAGTTTGAGGGAATCGTTGAATTACCATAACATATCTACCAACTACTGCACTGCTTCAAACAATCATTGATTACGTCTTCGATCTCTGTTAGTATATTCGTCTCAGGCACCACCTGTGATGAATGTAAAGAACTGTTCATGAGACGTTTTGATCATTTTCAGGATGTGCATGAAGATTTCTTTTTGATCTTATTTAAAGCTCTAGCATCAGCTCTAAATTCTGCATCTTACACTCTATTCCTGATCGTTTCTTCAGTTTCATCGTGCACAGCTGCTCGTGTATTCCAAGATCCTGTCCAAAATTATAGTTCTGTCAAAAAATCTCTGTAGGTTTCATAAGTGTCCTTTTCTTTATCTTAAGCTCTACATTGCTGTGCAACTGTTTGCACAGAATAAAACAGTAATCTTGTACTTCAGGTTACGGTAGGTGATACGGTAGTGTAATTGCTCTGCTGACGCATCTAGCTGCTGTGCCAACATTATTGGAATTCCAAAATTGTGGATTCAAGTTCTTCCTTAATGGTGTTGTATTGTTCCTCATATGCTGCTCCTATCAGCCGCTTTCAGTTCTAAATGGACAGAATAAAACATCAGAATTTCTCTTAGTGGTTTTCTGAATCGCCTTCTGTGTACCTCAGTAGGAAAGGACCTTCCTTTTTTGCGCTTTCTTTAAAAGTGTTCCAGAAGGAAGTTTGAGAGTTGATGAGTCAACATCTTCTTGTTGATCTGGTTTGTCCTCAGCCATCATTCATCACTGTTGTCATCCATGGCACTCTCTGGAAGTTCATGTTGTTTTTTCTTTTTCCGGTGACCTTTGGTTTTGTTATGAGGTCATATGATGAAGCAAAGTCAGCCAAAGAGGCAAGGTGCTTCCATTGTTTTGGTCTCTCAATTACCTGGTAATAATAGTACTGCATGTTGTCTTCAGCGTCATCAGGAAGTAATTGCAGCTGATCGTCACTTTTCAGAAGAATGGTGACGCTCATTCAGGTGGACTGTATTGATGAAAGTAAATGCTGTGCTGAGATCTGCATAGGGGAAGGTGTTAGTGTAATGTTACACTGCTTCTTGAGCAGACATCTCAACATGTTGGTGAACTTGTTTCTACTACCCTGATCTGGGACTTGATTTTACGATTTCTATCTGTGGTCCATACAAAATTAACAGAGTGCCCGATGAGGAACTAAATTATACAAAAATATCATAAAATTAAGAGTGCCTTCAGATTCAACATCATTTGGTTCTCTGCAGAACTATATACAGGAAGAACTACTATGCTTATGAGTTGCCAACTGCATACATGGTAAATAAAGGTACTAAATACGCCCTTTGCTTTGTTTAGGAATGTCACATCCGTGGAATTTCCTAAACTAATGAAAATCTTCTCAATACATCAGTCTATGGAATGCCCGTTCTGTTCGTAAAAAGACGGGTCCTATTTACGATGACGTTATTGAGAATGATGTGGAACATTTTGTATAAATGAAAACCTGGTTGGCTGAAAAGCGATCCTGTGGTCATTGCTGAGATGATGCTGAGGGAATTCCATCCTGCACTTTCCCAGGAAGTCTGATGACCATGAGTGGGGGGTATTGGGATAATCCACACAACTTGCTTCTCTAAAACATTCAAAAATACCACCCAAGGCATTAACACACCTTCTTTTGAGCAGGCTTGTGTGGTAGGTAATAAATATAAAACTAGTGTTAGATTCATCCCTGTGTATCGTCCCCCACCTTCCAGGGAAATGGTTCCAAAATAAGTCATTCTTAAATGGGGAGTTTGATTCTTTCCTTAATGAGATTGTTCTTGTTCCAGCTTTTAAAACGATAATGTGCGGTGATTTCAACGTGCATGTCGACCTCCCCGCAAAACCGGCGTCCGATTCATTTTTTGGATCTGGCTGCTACTGGTTTTCATCAACCTATCCATGGCCCTACCCATAAAGATGGGCACACTCTGGAACTGATCATATCTCGTCTTGAAGAGGATTTAGTGTGGAGGGGGGCCATCTTGCCTGGGGCTAGGCTCTGATCATAGTTTATAATGTACGATAGCAGCCAGAAACACCACTATGGACTTATGTGCCACCACCAGAAATATAAAGAATATGACAAGGACTCTTTCTCAAATGACATTTCTCATAGATTGGCAATCTGACCTGTGATGGCTCAGTTGATGAGGCGCTTGGTAAATTTGAGGAGTGTCTTAATTGGGTACTCGATTCCCATGCACCTCCCAACAGCCGTTCCCGCATTGATTAGACCACGATCACCTTGGTTTAATAAAGATATGGATGATTGGCCAGACGTGAACGTAGACGTTTTTATGAGAGAAAATGGGTAAACCTAAGAAATAGTGTAGAGCGGATGCATACAATGTACAACAGCAGTTGATGGTAAACTCCATTCATCATGGTAGAGGTTTCATACAGCGAGAACAATTAGAAAATGCTAACAACAAAACAATGTTTGCTAATCTGAATAAGCTTTGAACCCCAAAACCAAACAACTTCCTAACTGTAATTCAGCTACTGAACTGAAGTAGACCGCATTTGCCGGTGTTGGCAGCGACATGGTATACAAAATCAGACGCGACCTTGATAATTATCCAGGTCTAACTGCATGAAGATTCAAGTGGGACAAATACTTGATGAGGGACCGTTCAATGCCATGGTTAATCCAGTCACTGTTGAAGAGGGAACCAAGGTGATTATGTCAACTCCATCAAAATTCATGTTCCTTAGACACCATTCAATTGGTGTTACTTAAGGAGTATGTTGCAACTCTGGCTGAGCAATTAAACACTGATCAGTAACAAGTCTATCGCCACTGGTGTTTACCACCTAAGCTCCGGGAAGCTGCTGTGACACACCCATTCTCAAAAAGCCTTTCCCTAGACAAAGAGGTGCTCAAAAACTATCGCCCTGTGTCATATAGCTGAGCGTCTAAGTTTCATGGAGAAAATAGTGGGTGCCCAGATAAAGGGATCATCTTTGTCTCAAATGACTTAAATGCGAAGTTCAGTCAGCTACAAAGAACGACACAGCACTGTAACGGCACTTCTGCGTGTCAAGCGTGTCCTCAATGCAATTAACAGCAGTAAGCAGTTGCTATGTGCTGCTAGATTTCTGCAGCTTTTGATACGGTTGATCAGCCATTCTTTTGGATAGGTTACGTGAGACTTAAAATTCAAGGTATCTGCCTTACAGTGGATTCAGTCTTACCTGCAGAAACGCTCTTTTCGTGTGCGCATGGGGATTGCAATTTCAAACAAGCATCCATCTCCCTTTCGGTCTGCCTCAGGGTTCTGTGGTAGGGCCTCTCTTTTTCATAATGTACACATACGTATCGCATCAATATACGGAAGCACAATATTGCTACCACATGTATGCTGATGATGTACAGCTCTCTTTGACATTTGATCCTAAGATTGATGGTGATGCCAAAAAATGCTGTCAAAAGACTATCTCTTTGTATTGATGAAATAAGTGAGGGGATGTTGCGCTGTAACAAATTCAAATTGAATGATGAAAGACAGAATTTTCATCGCATGTTCATCCTATTACACAATAGCCTCAAAGATATTACAATCAGGGGTCGGGACAGTGGATGTTCCCCAGTTCCTCGGCAATTAGAAACCTTGGTTCGTTGGTTTGATCAGACAATGTCTACGACTGAACATATAAAGGTCATCATTAAGTCTGTTAACTTTAACCTTCGCAATATTTACCGGATCCGCAGCTTTATCACATTTGAGAGTTTGTCTCATCTCGTCCGATCATGATTTTATCTCGCCCATTGCTATGCCAATTCACTTTTGTTAGGGAAGGTCGGCCAGAGATCGGAGTAAACTCAGATTTGCAGAATAGAGCATCCAGGCGGGTGTTCAGATCTGATAGGACGACACCAGCCACACCACAACCACAAAAACAAAAAAAGACCAACACAAATCTGAAAGAGAGCCATTGGCTAACAATTAGTGAGCGCGTTGTCTTTAAGACTTATGCTCTAATGACAATGGGGCATTTCCGCAATTGACCATCTTACTTGTCCGAAACCTCTCTTTGTATATCCAGCAGGCAGGATTGCGTTCTGCCGATGGACAAGACGCTCCCCACTGTTTCCCGCACAAAAGGTCAGTGGGTTACAGGGCTTTACAGCAATGCGGCCCCTAGCATATGGAAAATCTTTGCCTATCTCTGTTCGCCACTCCAAGTCCTGTTACTTTTAAGAAGCCTCTAAAATTTAATCTTTTAATAAGAGTGATGTTTCTTCCTTTTTTGCCGTAACTGTGTTTTTTGTAGCCTACATGAGATTTAATGATGCCAGATGTTTTTTTTTTATTTTTCGTTTGATGTTAAGTACTTATCTCATAGTAATACAACATGTATTGTAAAAGATGAACCATGGTTTAGGCTAAATAGTAATTATCTCTATTTTGTAAAGCGCTTGGACCTTGTTTTGAGAAGGCCGCTATTAAATGCCGTTTGTATTGTATTGTATTGTATTGTATAATGCGTACACCTTTAGTTGCTATGGGGCTTGCTGTTACAGTACTACTATACTCCCCGCCTAAAAAATCCGAACGATGTGGAAATGGCCATCAACATGCTCACACTTGCTTTCACAATGAACGCGCCAAGCCAGCTGGGTAAATCTCTCAAATTCAACATCATGCTCGTTATTCAATGCATTCCCGCAGGGTCAATAAGGCAAATACATTACGCGAAAACAACGCTCCTGTCATGTATTCTTATAATTCACCTACATACCTACATACCTTTTTAATACATTTATTTATATCTTCGGATTTTTTTTAGCGGGGAGTTATATACTTTGTCCGGCCGTTATATAGGAATTATGTCCGAACTTTCGTGTAATATGTTAAATGCACCACACTGTTTGAAAGTGTTCGTCCATCGATGGCATTATTACCAAACGACTTCGGAATAAACAAATAGAGTTCAACACTTTAACAGGGTGTTTCCATGAGGTGACATCCTTCTTCTGACACCCCTTATGAATGCGGAAACCATAATGGAATAAACAACATAAACCGTGTGGTTTATTCTGTTAAGGTTTCCAAATTCATAAGGGTGGCAGACGAAGGGGTCCACCTCATGGAACACCCACTTCCAACACAGCATTTTGGCACCTGATTTGGAGTGTTGATAGACGCTTTGACAGGTGATGTGCACTTTTGGCAGACAACCATCGAACTGTTAGGGGCATTTAGTAACTTGGGTCACTTGTGACCCGTTGATGGGTTATCATGGGCGCAACTTATACGGAAGAAGAGTGAGAATTCTGTTACGGTACACTTTATTCCCTATCTACCAAATGAATCAAGGCACCATGGACCCAGGGAGTGACCTCATGATGGCGTTAACAAGCCATACCCATAGAAACTGGCATACAATCAAATTTAGGGCCGGGCTTTTCAAACTATGCCAATAAGGCAGTGAATCAGTAAATGTGCAGTTGCTCCAAAGTCAACCCGACGAGACCAGTCCTAGATTTAGTAAAATCTCAATCCCCTTGGCACAGTTCAGTAGCGCTCATTCACCAATATATTTAGAAAAAAAATACCCCCCCTGTTTTTGGGGCATGTTACGATACCATCCCATACAAAGGTTAGTTCATAGTCAATGTATGTACAAGTACAACCGCCCTAACTGTGTCCCTTGGTGATGAGCATATTTAAACTCTAGTGAGTTCTTCGGCTTGTAACAAAACCTTGTACATGCCACATCGTCTATACTGTGAAACTCTGCGCTCCTTCTCTGTAATCTGTGGATCGAGATAGGAAGCAGAACAAGACTTTCATGCATGCAATGTTGTTGATGGTCCACAAATTTGTTGATTTGTGATATTGTTTTGCCCTTTTTTTCTTTCAGTGGATTGTTTGTAGCATATACTGCAATGGTTATTATGGTACTGACTTTACTCAACTGGCTTCCCACCTTTTTCACTGAAGTCTTTCCAGGAACCCATGTATTACAAAAACCTTTATTAATTTCTCGAAGGTGTTAAATATTAACATGGTAAGAGAGAGAGAGTAAAAACCAAAGTTTAAAATCGGTTTTGTCCCCGTCAACAGGGGGTGGCCGGATACACAATCACACTCGTGAACGCCAACCACATTTTTTGGCGGTGGGCCGCCTTTGGGCAACCACCATACAAGGCAGCATTTGCTGGATGGCTGCCATAGCTCTCAGATATCAAGCAAAAGTGTATATCGTATCTTATTTATTTGTCGGGGCTTCCTGGACTTCACATTTTTTAAACTTTTTTGTTTCTGAAACAAAATCAGGGTCGAATACACAGGATCTTCGTCAAATTCAGACCTATATAACCCACTCCTGTTGTTGTTAACATTTTTGCTTTCTGCAGGTTGGGTTTTCACAATGTACTGCCAGTTAGTTTCAGATTCCCACTAGTATACTGTCAGGAGTTCTCTCAGGAACTTGTTGATTGGGGCTACGAGAAAGGTCCGGCAATAAAAATTGTTTTTGTAAGTATTTTGCACAATTTACACATGTAATTGATTAACTAGATTCCATTTTGGTTGCGTTTAACATAACGGAGACTCAAGTCTAATAGTATTTGAAGTGGGCAATCAAAGTTTGGTAGACAATGATTCCAGGGTAGGGCTTGTTCAGGAACGTCCCGCATCATCACTGTCAATTGCGCATCCCACCAATCATATTGCTCTAGTTAACTACCCCTGCCATGACTACACTGCTCATTCTGATTAGAAAGGTTGATGGCATTCATGTATGTAGTTATCTCCAATTTTGGAGGGTCTGCACCGCCGCAAAACCTCCTGTTTCATAAGTTCTGTGTACAAAACTAATTCTGAAATAGGACTCGGAGAGGTTTTTAACCACTGCAAAAAGTTTAAAAATTGTGAGGTATAAGGGTGTCCACAATATATTACTCTCAGTTTTGGAGATCAGTGAAGTAGAACGGTAGCTGATGGCTTTTCTCCTACTCCAGGTTAATGGCTGATTCCGCCAAAATTCTGTCAATTTTTGTAACAGCCAATCAGGATAATAAGTTACTACATGTATATGAAGGGTTTTTAGGAAATTTTGTACTTTTAACTGGAAATTTTAAAAAATAAACATCACAACTGTTCTCAGTAAATGTGATTGAAAGTACTACGGTGTACTTAGTATTTTGCTTGAAAGGCGGGTGACGCAGTTGATAACCTTGCACCCCCCTCCCCACGCTCCATCAAAGTTGAGATTTTGTATCATAGTAAAGTTAATTTCTCTCAGTGAAAAAGCCTCATCAGAAATGCTCCCATTTGATGTTATGAAAAAATATCCCAAAATTGTGGTCGACCATGCTAGCACACTATACGGGCCAATTCTTTACACATTTGCGCTTCATATTTTTCTCATAAACACCCCAGCAAAAATGTTTAAGTTTATGGAGCCTTTCGATGTTGTGAACAAAAACGCCCACAAAATCTGGTCAACCACACTTATGCGCACAACACATTTCTATGGGCCAATTTTATACACATTTCTACTCTCCAAACAGCTGGACCAACTTAAAGGCCGACTCAGAGATTTCCTGAGGAGGGCGCCCTCAATTTCCAAAACAAATCGTGTTTTTTGCATGTACATAATGCTTTTCCATATACTAATCACTGTGTGAAATTGCTAAGCTTAAATCAAATTCCTTCATATAGAAAATCACAAGTTTGTTATAAAATTCCGGATCCAGAGTTTTTGTTATACACAGTATCCTATGGGACGTAATACTACACATAAATGTTTACTTGCATAGCAAACGAAAAATCTGATTCATCTCAAATTTCGGAATGTGCATTTTAGGTTACTGTCTTTAGTTCTGGTTGAATATTTTTTATTTTTACACAAAAAATAATATTTCAAAATTCTGAGTCAGGCTTAAAGGCTGACTCAGAGATTTCGAAATTAATTTTTTTGTGTAGAAATTAAAATAATCATCTAGAACGAAAGCTAGTCACCTAAAATGCTTAATTCCAAAAGTTAGAGATGAATTGGATATTTGTTTTCATGCGGTAAACATTATGCACAGTAAACAGTGCCATCGAATACTGTGTGACAACAAAAATTACGGTATCCGGAAATTTTATAACAAATTTGCGATTTTCTATATGAAGGACTTGATTGAGCTTAGTATTTAACATAGGATAGTATGTGGACAAGCATTACAATATGCAAAAAAACCACGATTTGTGTGTGAATAATGAGGTGAGCCTCATTGGAAAATCTCTGAGTCATCAGCCTGTAACTCAAAATTTGTAATAAGGTGGTTTTGGTGATATGCTTGCCAGCAGGGAGACCCCCCCCCACCCCCCCCCCCCCTAAAAACATTGAACCATGATTGGGTGACCTTCCTTTAAAGGCATACAGGGATTTGCTTAATCAGAAAATTAAAAAAACTCATCCAAAATCAGATGTTTGCATGTCGTTAAAAAAGTAGGTATCCTAAACATACCAAGAAAAATGAAAGACCAAAAGCCACCTAATAAGCGCAGATTAGCGATTTTAGTCTTTAGTTCTGTATGGCACACTTACTACAACAAGTAATTGAATGAAGGAGATTCATATCCTTTAACACTGCTCTTCCATTTGTTCAAATTGTGTTCAGTTGACAAAAAAACCGACCTAGAGATATTCTACATTCTAAACGCTATTCCTGTATTGTGAAATTCACTCTTTTGGGTGATCACTGATGTGTCTTTACGTGCAAGGGCATTGTGATACATTACACAGCTTCACAAATTTACATGTATAGTGTCTCTCTCTATATCCCTTTGGTTTTCTTCAGACTATAGTTCTTTTGGTACGGTAGTGCTTTAGTATAAGTTGTTTTACATCTAGTTATAATATCGCCCTTTTTCTCATGGTTTTAATTGCTGAGGCTGGTCCGCATTCAGTAATGGTGCGCTACGTTAACATAAAAGATATTGCTCTAATCAGGCTGGAGCGTGTCCTGGTAAGTTATAGGCGTATGGGAGGGAAAAGATACCAAAACAATAATTAATGGGGAATTTTGTACTTAACTGGAAATTTTCAAAAATAAACATTCACCACTTTTCTCAGTAAATGTGATTGAAAGTACTACTCGGGTCACTTATTATTTTGCTTGAAAAGGCGCGGGTGACGCAATTGATCACCTTGCAACCCCCCTCCCCCGCTCCATCAAGTTGAGATTTTGTATCATCGTAAAGTTAATTTCCTCTCAGTGGAAAAAGCCCCATTCAAATCTCCTATCCATTTGATTTATGAAAATATCCCAAATTTTGGTCGCCCAATGCTAGCACACTATTACGGGCCAATTCTTTAACACATTTGCGTTCAATATTATTTTCTCAAACACCCCAGCCAAACATGTTTTAAGTTTATGGACCTTTTCGATGTTGGACAAAAACGGCCCACAACTCTGGTCCCAACCACACTATGCACACACAAACTATTCTATGGGCCATTTTATGACACGTTCTACTCTCCAAACAGCTGGACCAACTTAAGAGAAAGGAAAGGGCCTCAGAGATTCCTGATGAGACGGCCGCCTCAATTTCCAAACAACTCGTGTTTTGCATTTACATGAAAATGCTTTTCCATATACTGAATCACTGTGGTGAAATTGCTAGTTAAATCATTCTTATATGAAATCACAAGTTTTGTTATAAATTCGGATCGAATTTTTGTTATCACAGTATCCTATGGGACGTAATACTACACTAAATGTTTACTGCTCAAAACGAAAATCTGCTTCATCTCCGCAATTTCGGATTGTGCATCTATAGTTCTGGTTGACTATTTTTCATTCTTACCCAAAAATATATTTCACAAAATCTCTGAGTCAGGCTTTACGGCTGACTCAGAGATTTCGAAATAATATTTTTTTTGTGTAGAATTGAAATAATCATCTAGAACGAAGATAGTCACCTAAATGCTTAAAGGTGTGCAACGAGAGATTTCATTCAAGTCATTCCCAATTTTTATGTGTCTGTAGTGATTTCATAAAATTAGACACTCAATAGATTCCCTACCTTTATTTGGCTACAGAAACTAAAATGGAAAAAAATGTATAGTATATGCTTAAATTTCATAGAACCATAGTTGAATTTTTGTATTTGCGTCTCTCAAAATTAGAAGAAATTTCACACTTTTTGTTCCCAAGAAACCGTTCTTAGCTATCCTTTCAGATGGGGATATATTTGAATAGATAGCCCTTACATCAAGTACAAATCAGATTTGTACCTTTTTTAGGGACACCTTGTTATTTGAAATCTCTCGTTGCACCTTTATTCCAAAGTTTAGAGAATGAATGGACTATTTTGTTTCATGCTTTAAACACTTCTAATGCACAGTATTACATGCCATAGAATACTGTGTACAACAAAATTCCGGAATTCGGATTTTATAACAATTTGCGATTTTTCATATGAAGACTTTGATTTGAGCCTAGTTATTTCACATAGTGATTATTAATTGGACAGCATACATATATGCAAAAAAACCACGATTTGTGTGAAAATTGAGTGCGCCTCATTGGAAAATCTCTGAGTCATCAGCCTTTAACTCAAAATTTTGTACTCAGGGCGTGTTTTTGGTGATATGCCTTCCTGTTCCGAGAAAACATTGTAACCATGATGGGTACTTTTTAGGCACTATCAGTGATTTGCTTATCAGAAATAAAAGAATCATCCAAATCAGATTTTTTGCATGTTTACAAGTAGGTATCCTAACATACCCAAGAAATGATAAGACCAAGCAACCTATAACGCAGCATTAGTATATTTTGGTCATTAGTTCTGTATGGCCACTTACTACACAGTAATTGATGAAGATTCTTATCTTGAACACTGCTCTTTCCTTATGTATCAATGTTTCAGTTGAAAAAAATGACTTAAGATAATTCTACATTTAAAAAAAAAAAAAAAAATCGAATATTTTCACTCTTTGGGTGGATCACTGATTGTCTTTAAGTGCAAGGGCATTGGATACATACACCAGCTTACACTGGTTATGTGGACCCTCCATTGTTTCTGATTAAACTGTTTTAAAATATTATTTTTCTTCAATTTTATTTGAAGAAAAGATTTCTCACGAAAGCTTGTTTACTATAAGAGAGAAAAGGGGATTCCCTAGATTGTTTTGCTAAGTGCAACGCCTTTTTAGAAATTGCACATAGGGGAAGTGGGGAGTCCCCAAGGATGCTAAACGTAGAAACGTTGTTTATGTTTTGGATCAAAACATTGTAGATCAGGTATTCCACACAAAGTTATATATATAAGTGTGTGTAATTCGGCTGTGAATTCCGATTTTGGGTCCTTATTTGTAGGTTATGTTATGCATGACATGATGTTAATGAATTATTTTAAAAAGGGGAATCTATCTGTTGAGTAAGTTAAATACTATCACTGGAAGACTCTCGGCCAGCAGTTGATCCGAGCTGAACTATAGCTCTGGAGCTATACAGTCATAATTAGCTAGTTTTACTCTACAATAATGGTAGATTTGAGTTCTACACTAGTGCCAGGATTTAATAGTTTTGGGCCGCCGAGCTTGATAGCTAAATTGTCCTGCTGTCGTCTTTAGCCAAAAGATCGTTTGGAATCAAAAGTGATCCAGTTTGTGTCCGATTATGAGGACAATAGCGACAGACTGAGGTGGTATATTACCTGTATTTTATTATTGTGGACCATTTATCATCGGGGAAAGCCGTCGTCTTGAACTGCTGGACAAAAGATTACCCAAAAGCAGCGAGATTCAGGACTGAGAAGTTCCCTTGGAATTATTGCCTGAGTTTTGTATGAACTTGTAAGTCTTGTGCGCTGTCATTTTTAGAGTCTTCGCTGAGGACATAGCATCGTTGAACTGCAAACGCCTCTTTTGAACTAAGTATCAGTTTACTAAATTGTGTGTAATTGGTAATTTGATTTATGTAAATGTTTTTTGGACCTCGCCAATTCTTTGAACCACTTAACAATCATTAAACTCTGTATATTATATAAAATTAATACACTTGTGCACAAGGCTCATTTATTGTTTTGAAGGTATTTCTGACCTTACTCCTACAAGACGTCATAACAACACATCCATTGATATGGATACTCTCTCCTCATATCCCTTTGTTTTCGTTCAGACTATAATGTCTTTTGGTACGGTATTTCTTTAGTATCAGTTTGTTTTACTCTATATAGTAACGCCCTTTTTCTCATGGTTAATGCTGTCGGCTGGTCCGCATTCCGTAATGTGCGCGACCTGTTTAACAATCAATATTGCTCCTATCAGGCGGGAGCTGTCCATGGTAAGTTTATAGGCTTATTGGGAGGAAAGACTACCACAAAAAAAAATAATTAAAGGGCAGTTTGTGATCCCAAGCCTCGTCCCCCAACTTACCCTAAAAATTTGAGAGTTTCTTGTCCTCTGACTGTTTAGCATTAGTAATCCATTTGTCTTTTTGCGGACAATTGGTTCGTGTCCGTAGAAATTCGCAATTTGTCTTTTCTGTCCGTAAACAGACGGAAATTATAGCACAGTTGTCTATGGACCCGTGGGAACCGAGCATTTGCTCATACACAAAACCGCAGAGTCGGGATCGCTAAACATTGTGAATATCTTTTTCAAGGATATCGAGTGAACAGTGATTAAAACAGAATATCTGGAATCACGAAATGTCACCTTTAACTTGGCCTCGGCTGACCGCCTCATGCATAAAGTCGCCATATCTGCTTGCAGATACATGTAGGCACTTAGGAACATTTTTTAATGCATATCAGGGATGGTATGATATTATACGTACAAAATGCAGCAAGCGTGAAACCTAAAAAGTAATGTTCGTGAACCAGGTAGCAACAATTCACTTACCCTTACCCGACTTCTGAGATGACAAGCTCCTTGTCAAGTAATATGCTTTTGTCCTGGAAGACTAACCACTTGACTGTAGAGGGCGTAATCATTACTGCCCAGTACAACTTACCCTGGTGCACGGTAGGGTGCAAGGTGGTTTGATCAATCCCATTATGCATAGCAATGTGCCTACTTTACTAACCATGTCAGTATAGGATAAAAAGTGTTCCACAAATATAAGACCACAAGACATTTCTAATCATGCTAAAAATTCCCTAAAGTATAATATTTGTGGGCTAAAATGGATTAAAGGTCTGGTTTTCATTATAAGGACTATGAATGATTTTTTATGGGATCACATGGCCCTATTGAGGTGAAATTTCCCAAAATTTGGTGCATTGGGGGATTGACATCAAAACACCTCGCGGAGGGTGTAAATCAGCCCGAGAAGACTTTGATGGAAATTAAGGCAAGCTGATAAGTTCGAACTCACCTTGAACGCGTACTTTTACAATCCCATTGTTCATGGCTAGCTTAAAACCCGGATTGACACTGACTTATGAGGCCATGCCCCAAAGTACCTTGACCTTGTGCACTGGAAGGCAGAGCTTAAATACGGTGACCTCCGCACCACTGTATATGAAATCACTAGATCGCGTGTGACTAAGTCTAGGCTATTCTCTAGTCCTCTTGTTTGATCAGGAAGTTTGATCTACATGTTCCATCGACAGAGTCTCGGGGAGAAATATTTAAAATCATGTAGTTGGAATGTAGCTGGCAGAATGCGATTGTCGAATGTTGACAACTCAAGGAGGGTCCAGAAGGCGTGTTCAGGTGGCTTGTGTCATATACTGATACTCTAATGTCTATGATACTAGTACTAAACGCTACACCCCCAGTCAGTACATAGTCTGGGATGAAACTAATCAAAGAGTATCTTTTTGAACGTGCATATTCATTCAAGATGGATATGCGGAATAAGGACATGAATAGTACCTTCTTAATATTGAAACCTGGTAAAACTGTACTAAACTCCATTGTATTTCTTGGTATCAAAGGGAATGGGTGTGTTGTTCAGAAGATGTCACAGGATCATATTTATATTTTTTTTTTTTTTTTTTTTTTGCCCCTTGGTTAGCTGTATTTATGGAAATTTATGGCCAGTTAATGATTTTTTTTTAAAATTGGCTAATGCAATCCATCGGCACACTCCAATAGATTATGATTTTTCTTGAGTCCTGCGGGGTTTCGTGGGATCTTACATTACAGGCCACATATTACATCTAAAAACCGAAGGCTGGGCCTAACCGTCTTTTGCTCCACTTCAGGTATCTTGTTTGTCGGTTGGATGGTCATTTGTTTCAAACTTTTGGGTCAGGAAAACCAGTTTTATGATATCCTTCTAAACCTGCCACATACAGACGATGCGGCATCTGTGTACAGGGTTTGTTTATAAGCCGCTTAGCGATTATCTCTTCGGGTTGGCCCGTGAAGGTAACTGCACATTATCGAATTGAGCCTGTCCTGATTAGATAAAGATCAAAAAGAGGGCGCTCTTGTCTGCCATTGCTGTTGGTGCCAATACATCATATGTCACACCATCTACAAAAGCGGGTAGATCAATGAAATTTGCAAGTATCTTCATGATTTTAAGAATCAGGTTTTATCCAACTGGATTTCAAGGTTTGGCACAGGTTTATTATTAGTAGAGGTAACATATAAACCCTTTGTTTTCAAATCTCTTTTAAGACAGTATATCTATGGACCATTCTGCTGCTTCAGTAACTTTTTCATTATAACCTCTCAGATTGCACTTAGTTGGTATTGAGCCTGTCACAAAGTGACGTCATATGTCACGCCATTACAAATGCATTTTGTAATGTAATTTTATTGGCTGAAAGGCTATTCTTTTCACTACTTTGGCTCCCTACCATACCATTCTGTGACACGTTATAAGCCTTTGCAATTCCAGAATCCTTTGCCGATTTACCATACCAAAGTAGCTGTGTGTGTTTTAGAGTCTTTGTCCAGAACGCCCTCGCATTTTTATCCACCAACCGCGTGTGCGCCGAAGGCGCGTGTCGATCGCCGAATGCGTGAGCCGAGCGATCGAGGCGTCTTTCCGCAAATTGGTATTTCCTCCCCTTGCAACTCACAAATGTTGTCATCAAAATGATGGTCATCATCGTAAGCACCGCCCAATTTCATTCAACATCGATGACACAACTTTTTCAGATTACTTGCCAATTCGATGAAACGTCGCCCGTCAAATTACCATATCGATTTTTGCACAGCCTGATTAGCAACGATTTCAAGCAAAATAGTTCACCACTCGACGAGTGCTTTGACAGCTGCGAGTGCGAGTGAGATCCGTAACTGTCTGAGAGATGGCAGACTGGGCTAGTTGTAGCCCAGCTCTGCAGAAAATAACAGCCACAGTAAAAGTTATTCCACCTTCCCTGCACAAACACACTGAATATGAGCCTAGACTAGGGCATAGGCTAGCCTACGTCATCATATTTTATCAAATTTTCGTACTGCAGTGACCAGTCAAGAATTGGCTCACATACATGACAAGTGATTTGGAACATTAATTAAATGAATGAATCCTGACCCGCGTATCATCATGCAACGCAAATGTGACATGTTGGCGAACATCCCAAAATTTAAGCCAGAAATGAAGTCTAGTTCGCAATTCACGCCGAGAATTAAGGGGACACGCACCTCCTAGTCTTGACAAGAACTTACCTCGGCAACTGTTTGACAAGGCACCTCCCAACATACTGCCACATTAAGGCACATGTTCGGGCCGACCCATGGCTGAACGATGCACATGAAACTATGTGTACCTTATACAACATGGTTCGCTACAATGACTGAAATTCACAATTTTATAGTAAATCGTATCACATCAGTACACATAGCCGTAGCTTCCCCCGGGGTAGCTTCAAACATACGCTCAATGAGTCCAGAGTGTCATATCCAGCATCAGTACCGTAACGTAAGCTTGCTCTAATAATCCTAATACTGGGATCATATCAACATGTAATTTACCAAAAACCACCATGATTTTCACCGGCCCGTTTCCAAACAGCACAAGAGTGTTCACCATGTTTTACATTCCCAGCATGCGGTATCAGGGATCCTCACTGTCATGGCTTTATTCGCTTTTGTGTGTTGTATGAAATCCGTTACCAAAACCCCATAATTGAATGGTTATTGATCGGTTCCAATAAACTCGTATGCTGGGACATTTAAAGCCGAACGATGACCTCATCATGGCCAATCAACGATCTCTTAGTTCAGAAGAAATATCTGAAAAACAATGGAGTAACAAAGAAAGGAAATATTTGCGAAAGGCTGATGACGTACAGGCCTTTGAGCGGTCCAGAGAGGTGCGGACTCACACACAATTGAATAAATAATCAAGCCTTGATAAAAGGCTATTGGTGTTTCAGACAAATTAGTTTCTGAAGATGTTTGCAAAGTTTTATAAGCAGCCAAAATGGATGGAATCTATTCGTCTAGCATAAAAGTTTTCATTTGCCCACCCTCGGGTTAACCCTCTCTACTAAAGGTAGGGTGTACTTACCACGCAGAGGTAACTTTTCTGGAAATTTATATGGATTTCCAGATTTTTTGCCATAATTAAAAAAAAAATCTGAAATTTATTTTGTTTTACTTTTTGTTTTAATTTCTGCAGATCAAAGTGTTTAGAGGTAAACTGCATGAAAAATCCAGTTTTAGCGTCAATTTCTTTTAAGAGGGGGGGGGGAGGTCCGTTGTACCCATAAGCTCAGTTATACTGGGGTTAACTAGAATTTTATTTTTATTTTACATTTTTATCTTATAGCAGGGTAAGCAGTGAGGGCATCAAATAGAGTGGGTCATTTCTTTTGAGTCCTTACACTTATATATTCTTTCTTTCTGTGAGAAAATAAATTTGCTTCTCCTTGATACATGTTTAAAATATAGCCCCATCTGTTTCCTAAAAGTACTAAACATGCTAATTTTTATTTAAGTATGTTTTAAAAGATGTCTTTTTTTTTTAAAAAAAATACTTCTAAACCGGAAGATTAAGTTTAACATAACATAGCAAATTAACTATAAATGTTGCCGCATGGAGGTCGCCATGTTCGGCATTGGTGACGTCGCTTGGCATTGGTGACGTTGTATGACTTTGTAAGTCAATAGATCAAACAGTGTCTAAGGAATGTCTATGGTACCCTGTCAGAAAATTGGATTATAATAGTGGTGGTCCCGTAGAAAAGCAGTAATCGATTAAAAACTGGGGCGGATTCTTGAACAGAATATAGCTGAAAAGGTTTGGTTATGGCATTCACTAATCTTTCACTGGCTACTTATTTCAAGGCACACTATGTACTATATACCAGCATGATTTCAATTTTTCTTGTGGGCCGATCGAAATGGCTGCAATCATACGGAAGATATTATAAACGTTTTACTTTGATATCAAAAATATAGTGTCATTTTTCTGACTGAAAGACATTCATTTGAAACAAAAATGTATTTATAATATGTTGAAGCGCAAATTATATTAGCCTGGCATTTCGCTTTAAGACCATAGGCTGGTATATGTTGACCAGGCCTTGTTTTTTGAGGTGTGCGAGTGCAATAGCACACTATCACACACCATCAATGGTCTTATGGTGTGCGATTTTCAGCACACCTACATCTGGTAAAATGATACACAATTTGATACAAATTGCACGCCTACAGCACGCCTCACTATCTTCAGAAGTGCTATTTTAGCACGGTAGGCATTTTTTAAAATTAAGGCCTGGTTGACTGATGTGATGCTGGAAGCACATAATTATAAATTAAATAATTGATCTGATGATGATGCTGTCACAACTGTTGAGTAACTTCTGACCTTGTTTTGGAATAGAAAGTTTTTACATCTATTAGGAGCATTTCCTGGTTATTTTGCCTCAAATTTGCATTATTTTGTCAAGTTGTTGTTTTCTATGTAAAGTACATCATAGTCGTATAATATATTGTCTAAGGTCAACATGCAGTCTGCTTCCTTTAAGGGTTGTACCGGGGTCTTTGGTCGCCCATTTTAAGAGTATTGAAAGGTAATAGGTGAAATTTGATATGGACTGACTTACGAGTCATTGTACTTGATTGTTTCACGTGCATACTTACACTGTACGTGTGCCAAACACCAATATGAAATAAGGTGGTTTTTAATCCATTAATATTTTGTACATTCTTGCTGTATATATGAGGGATAGTATTTTTTAATATAAAGAGATATAAGGAAAAGTATTTACAGGGTGGAATTTCAATGAATTTGTATTCTCTTATTACTGTATATAGCTGGATGCTTTGGTCAATTGTGGTATATATTTTTGTCATGGACCATGTGAAACCTAGCAGCTGTCTGTGTGTCTATCCAGAGGGTGTTTTGAACCAATCCCATAATGCATTGCAATTTGCCTATACTGTATAAAACGCATGTCAGTACTTAGGGATAAAAGGTGTACAAGAAGCTAGAGGACCACAAACATTTCATGATTGTGCTAAAAATTCCCTAAGTACTAACACTTTGGGGCGAAAATCAGTGTAAAAGTCGGGGTTTTTATGTGTTAAGAATAGGATTTTGGTGGGATCACATGACCCTATTGAGGTGAAATTTCCCAAAACTGGAGCATTGTGGGATTGACTCAATACACCCTCTTGTGTCTCTCTGTGCTAACTACAGTATACTTGTGTGACTTCTTTATAATCGCTGTCAGAATTTCTCGGGCAAAATTTGGGTATAGACAGCGTGATGTGCGCCAACATGGAAGCACAAAAACAAATTCTTAACAGGCGTCACACGATTTGTAATTGGTCGGGAGGCATGCGCCTATACCGCGATTTAATTTGCATAATACATTGCGTGCGTTCGGCTTGCCTAAGAAATTCTGACAGCGATTATACCTATTATACACTTTAATCAGACATTGCTTGTGTGTGCAATGTTCAGTCTCATATGTTTTTAATAAAGACACTATCAGTGATTTGCTAAATCAGCAATCGAAAAAATCATGAAAAATCAGATTTTAGCATGTACGTAACAAGTACAGGTATCCTAACATACCCTGCAAATGATAAGACCAGAACCAACTTAATAAGGACAGAATCGGAGATTTAATCATTACTGTCCGAACGGACACTTACTACAACACGTAATTGAATGGAGAATCGTATCTTGGAACACTGCCATTTTCTTCCTTTTCTTTCAATTCTACAACTGGAAAAGGTAACTTATGAGAGTTCTACAGACTTATCCTTCACTTTGAAGCTATTCCTGCAAATTTCAAATATTTTTCAAATCACTGATAGACACAACTATACTCTCGTTAACTTGTGTGTCTGTCTTTCTCTGTCCGTCTGCCATTTTTCGGAAACCCCATTGTTATTTATGGTTTATTTATATATTTATGAACTATATTTATGGTACTCCAAGGGTGTGCAGTGCTGAATTTCTAAGTCATGGTCACTGAATATAGTATCACTCAAAATATGTATAATTTACAAACCCAGTCATCAAATACTAAATCACAAGCCATGCTGAGTGATATTGCCCACTTCGTAGGTTCCCTTCTACCATACTCCTTCAGTGATTGTAAAAAAGAAATTGACCTCTAGCGATCAAATATGTTCAAAAATGTACAGGCAGTCACTCTGAGTTACAATATGCTCATCCACCAAGGACACAGTTCAGTGAGTTGTACTTGTACATACATTGACATGAACTGATCTTGTGTGATCTGGGTATCATATATCATGCCCAAAAACCAGGGGGTGTTTTTTTCTAAATACACTAGCGAATGGAGGGTACTGAACTGTGCCAATGGAAGTGAGATTTTACTAGCTCATAGTGAGTGGCAGCCAAGAAATCTGAAATTTGATGTAATCGCACACTCTTGAGAGAAAATTCTAAATGTGTATATCCAACTCCTCGATTTCAGGAGGTAATCAATAACTAAAGACCCCCAAAAAAGTAACGCAGCTTGTCGAAATACCCCTATAGGTTACAAACCATTGGTTTTAGCACGAAAACATAAAATTATATCAATAGTTTGTTTTCTTCCGTAAATTCTGATACCCTTCTTGCCCCATTGCGATCAATATTGCCAAGACAATACCCATTATAAGAAAATCTCTCCTTTTTTAAAAGTTGCAATAAAAGGTATAGCCATATTGATTACCATTCAGTGAAAGACCACATTCTTCCCGTGAAGTGTGTTTCACTTTATGCATGGTTGTGTATTGTAACCTTGTAATGTGTTCAGGTGCAACTTTGAAAATGTAACACATTTTTGTAAAGTGGACATTGTGTTGGTGATATTGATCACAATGGAGCAAGAAGGGTGTCAAAATTTGCAGAAAAAGACAGACTATTGATATCATTTTATATTTTCGTGCATAGACCAATGGTTTGTAACTTATGGGGGTATTTAGACATGCTGTGTTACTTTTTTGGGGGTCTTTATATGGTGGGGGACAAGATGCTCAAGGGGTGGCACAATTCTGCCTCTCTATTGGCATCTAATTGGGAAGGTAATATCACACAGAATCAGCAAATTATAGATACTCTAAGAACATACCTGCCAACCTTCCGTTTTAGAGGAATCATCCCGGTGAACTTTTCAAATTAAAAAAATAGGGATATGGGCCATTCTCCTTTAAAGTGTTCAAGTTTGTCTCCAAAATGACGAAATATCACATTAAAGGAATTCCCGAAAATCATTGAAATCGTAAACTTTAATATTCCCTCATAACACGGAACAATGCATGTGTGATCTTAAAAATATATCCGATTTTTAGAATATTGCCTACCGTTAACCCTTAAGTGACGTATCTGTCGTAACGTTTCTGTCGGGCCTTTTTCTTAGTCGTGCTTTCTTATGAAAGTATGTGCTTCACCACTTAGTCTCTATACGTTTATCAGGTATTACCTTCATACAAAGCATGTTGTGGTATTCGACTTTATGTATCACTCCGTATTGCAAGAGCATATCAGGAGGGAGGTAACATATCTGTCGCGGTGTGAACGTAATAGGAGGATTTCGTTCATTACTAGGCCTAGAAATTGTTACTTGAACCAGCATTATTATTCAAAACATGTATAATATGTGGACATTGACATTTTCGATTTTATCACATATTGGAACATGGTATTCGTGATTTTTACATTTTGTATCCTTGAATTATTGTAACGTATCTGCCTGCAATATTGGCGACATGCTCTCATAGAACTTTGCAAAACTTTATAATCCAGTATTATCAATGTTTTAAAACTTAACAATTAGTGCATAATAGAGCCTGATAAAAATGGCAATGCAATCTGTGATATGCGCTCTTGTTTGTTTTTTTTTTTTTTTTTTTAAAGAATTGATTTGGGCTGGCGACATTGCGAAAGCAGATTATGCATCTTTATCCTTATTGGCTTGATACTTTCTCATCCGGTTACGACATCTAGTCCGGATCATTTAACTCCTAAGTATAATTATATTCCTAAACATTCATTCTTAAAGCCAAAAAACAAGCTTTAAACTGTGCAGGACTGTGATCGACACTAAAAAACGACTTTTTGAACACTTTATCGGAGAATGGACGCATACCCTATTTCTGAATTTCAAACAATCTTGAAATATTGCCAGAAACGTCCTGATGAAATATAGTTTTCGCTCCTAAGCTCTTCCTGCAGCTTGAAAACACTAAAACACAGTGACTTCAGAGACTCTGGCCCTGTTACTCCAATCAAGGTCAAAGTGGATCAAAATACCCCACCCATAAGGCTTGTTCTTGATGAGGTGTGTCGCACACATTCATTCTGAATTTTGGTTATCATGTTGGCAGGGTTGTCAGAATGGTTATACGGTTTTCCACAAGTTGTATAAGGACCAGTTTGCGTACCGCTTTTTTCAGGGGGGGCACATATATTTTCAGGGGGGTCTTAGCATATATAAAATTTGTTAGTATAGGTATATGGCCTATGTAAATCACTAATTTTTCAGGGGGCAGGGGGGCAAGATTCCCCATGGTGGCCCTGCACCCCCCCCCTCTGGCTATGTCACTGAGAATCTATTTTGTGATTGGTAACTCAGAGGCTATTTCATGTTGTTGTCTTGTAAGGATGCCCCGTACAGACTGTCTATAGGTACTAGTGTTATATTAGTAATGTCTGTGAGAAAAATTAACCTACGAGTTCGGAACGGGGACTAGGATTTCTACAATGTTAACCCTGGAACATTTAAACATGTAACCCTAGAATTTCCCTGTGATAAAAAATGTTGGGAGTCCGGAGCTGATTTAAGGTGGTGGTCTGGTGTAGTTTAAGTTGTCATTTCTTAGAGGTTCATGACCCATTCGTTTGGGACATATTTTTACGCAGAGCATATTAAACAATTCGCCTTGGTTATTACTTGCTTTTGGTCGCAATGCTTGATTTTGCATGTGTTTGGTGTTTGGGAGTCCCAAAGGTCATTTGAATTTTCTCAATCATATGGGCTGCCTGTGAAATTCGACTTAAAGGGATATTCATAGATTCCCGGAAGGATGTCCTCAATTTTAGCATGTATACTATAGCCTATACCCTCCAAAATTACAAATGTCTCAAACAAAAGCAGGATCTTTTCGTTTGAAACTAGAGTGATTTTAGAGTAAATGTTTGGATCTCAGACATTAAAATTATCACTGTGGCCTATAATAACAGAACGATGTCCCAACTAGTCCAAGAATTAGCAAATGCGAGAATTAGAGATAAACAGAATTTTCAGCATATGTTTTATTTTTATGGTCTTCTGTGAACCTAGTTGCTATCGAAGGGGTTATTGGTATGATCACAACTTGTTTTTCAAAATGTCCTTTTAGAAAAACTTTTATAAAAACAAATAATCGCACAAAATATTTTTGTTGATTTATTGCATTTTTTGAACATTTTTTTTGCAAGTCGCACTGGTTCTATTTCACAAAAAGAGTATAGACGCTTTCAAGTTCCTGGAAAATGAGACCCTCCATACTAAGCGCTAAGCTTAATTAAAGGGTTATTTTGTGTTCCATAGCACTATCCCCGCGACTTGCCTAAAACGTTGAGATTTTTATATCTCTGACCGGTTGGCTAAGTTATAGTATTTGTGCCTAATCTTACCTGCAAATTGGATCTACTCTGGAAGAAATTCCTAGATTGTATTTTCTGTGTGTAAACGGACATAATTACAACACTCTGTGTCCTATGGGACACCGGGATACAAACTTTTGCTTATCTAATGGCACGTTTCCGAAAGAGGGGTCCAGTATTTGGCAATATTTAGAAAACACTTTTTTCAGTATAATTTTGTGTTTGCCACTTTATCAGTTGTTTTTAACCCTTTAAACTTTAAATTCACAAAAGTGCAAATCTGTAGAAAACTTTGAGTTGCCAAGTTTCCAAGATATTAGACTTTTTAAGAGGTGAATGTTACACTGTTTGATGGACACAATTTTCCCCATTTTTGTCGCATCAAATGTAACATTCGCCTTAAAAACAGTCATTGTTTGTAAAAATTTATCTTAAAACGGATAGTTTTGAAAACTTTTTAAAAAAATAAATACTCTCACAAAAAGTAGGTAAAAATCATCATGTTTTATTGCTAATGTTACTTTTGATGGACATATTGTGTCCATCAAAATATGTAACGTTTCCAGTAAGAAAAAGGATTTGGTTAAAAATTACATTTCTTTGGCCCAATTACCTTTGGAGTGTTGTCTGGCTCAGAACTTTCCAATTAAAACTGATAAAATGCACCAAAATTACATCTGAACTTGAAATTGCACATTTTTATTTAAATCGGGAAATTGGACCCTCCTATTGTAAAACATGCCTAATGCACTGTCAGATTCGACTGAAACTTTGGAAAGAACCTTTTCCCAGTATATCTTTTTGAACTAGATAACCAAATGAAGGTGCTGTGATCACAAAATGCACCTTTAAATGGTCATTCACATGAAGTTTTTAATGCAGCACCTATGCTAATTTTGCTTTTACTCTATTAACTGGCAAGCAAGCTGTAATTGACACTGTCTAATTATTTGCATTTGCTATGCAATTTTTCCGATGGTCATATGAAAAGTGTAAAATATGGGTGGAGGGTTGAATTTTGTGTCACAAACTAACAGTACCTCAAATTATTTATGTTTGGTCTGTGTGTATGTAGGTGTATGTATGTTCAAATTCATGCTTCGTCATGGCACTTAACTCAAAACCCGGTACACCAGACACAGTACACATGTCCTGGTAGGTAAAGTCACATACCTAGGTCAAAGGTCATTACAAGACATCTACTTGTGCATAGTCACTGTATGAATGGTGGAATTGTAAAAGTGGTAAAGTTTTTTCGGCACATGTAATTTTTTTGCGCTTCTGCAAGATTTAGCTTTTCACTTGGTTTTAGATCCCTTTTTTTCAGCTATCCTCCTTAGCGACTTACAACACAAAATCTTAATTTCGCACTGCTCGGAAGTGCGCGAAAGCAATGAAACTTCATTCAGTGTGAATAGTTCCACTTTTACAGTAGTTAGTGGTTCGAGAACTGCAGTTCGATTGTATAGAATATGTGTATTGGTGTAAAAGAGGGATTTTTTTTTTAAAATAACTTACAAAATCTACCAATGTTTGAATTTTACTGTAGGCCAAAGGACGAAACAATGCCAAAGCTGTAATTAGGCCATTTGTAGAGCTCTGCTTCTTTATTTAGGCCTGACTTAATTATTTCATACGTTACGGGAGGTTGTTTTTAGTCTTAAGTGGCATTTCCGTGATCCACAGCCGTCCATTCTTGACTTACCGTAAATAATTAGATCTTCTTAGAATTCATCTGAACCGTTAGCCTATGTAAATCCATGTGTGGACCCTAATCTTACGTGCAAATTTGTCGTATCTGTAAGAATTCACATTTTGTTATTTTTTGTCCGAAATGGAACAGAATTGCGCACAGCGGCCTATGGGACTGTGGGAAACAAGCATGCTCATACACAAAACCACAAGATCCGGGATCAACTCAAATTTGCGTGAATAAGCTTTTCTCAAGGATATCTAGTGACCAATTACTAAACCAGAACGTGCGGGAAACACAAATCACCTTAATGCTAAAGAATCTTCTTTGACTTGAAAGAATGAGGGTTAAAATAACCTTGACACACCTTATTAAATTTAAATTTGATTATCACATCGTATGTGTCCTTCTGACAATAGCATTAAAGCTCTCGCGTTTTGTAGTATCATTCTATTTCACACAAATCTAATGTCTGTTGGTGTAAAAGGATGAATTTGTTTTAAATAAGTTGAAAAAGCATACCTAGCCATTTATATTTTACTATGTCATGTATGTGACAAAGAGAACCAATGCAAAGCGTATTTGTGCCATTGTAGAGCTACAATTAATATTTTAACTATCCCAACTTAAATATTTACAAAACAAGAGATTTTGTTTGTACCGTAAATTTATTTCGAGGGTTGACAATCATAAGGACGTAACTCAGCACTGACGAAATATTAAGAATTTCTTTAATTCTGCTGTAATACTTCATACTGCTTGAGAATTGATGTTTTTAATATTTCTACTAAGCCAATCTTATTATCTTTACTCAAAATGTAAGCATCTCATAAAGCCTATAGGTGCATCTTAACCCCCTTATTTTAAAAACTTCTTTCTGATTGTTGTTCATAGCATAAATGGTGCCACTATCAAAATAAATACAATAAAAAAAAATTTCCAATCAAATCGTACTTCTGTCTATGGTCCACCGTCATTAGAAAGTTTTCAAGAGCAAAATACGCATTTCATAAGCAGCTATTTTACACATATACTTTTAATATGTGCTTAACCTTACTGTGCCAAGTGATGAGAATCTCGCTCAAACATTGGCAGGTATTATAAATGCTGCCTTTGGGTGTACATAAAGAGGTGTTAAATTAAAAAAATGGCTGCATATTATAATAGTGCTAATATTGTCTATTTGAAGGTTCCAAGCCCCTTTCTAAAGCACTACATTTTATAAGTGCACAAAAAAGGGCAAGTATGCAATTTCATAAGGCACTATTTTGACACATATACTTTAAATGGCTTAAAATGATGGCTGCCGTATTATAAATAGTGGTAATAATATCAACCAAAAGGTTGCAAGACCCATTTTCTAAAGCACCTGCATTTTTTTTTTTTGCAAAGTCAGCTATGGTAGTAGTAGTGATTTCGCATCAAGTAATGCTGCCTTGATGTTACCGAGAGTAATTCCCTTAAATGTTATTTAAACACTTACAATTGTATTGAATTTTAGAGTTAATTTTAGCAATCAAGTTGTTTGGATGTTTGCAACTTTCGGAGATTCGGCACGTTTTTGCGGTCTGTTCAACAACTTTGCAAGCACATTTTGGTTGTTCTTTTTGTAGATTTGATGCATCCAAGAAGTTCACACTGAGTTTTACTCCGCGTTCTGCGCGTTGTTGATCACATTGAATGGCACAATGTTGTCAAGGATTCCTGTAAATTCAGGAGAATTTGACCCAGTCGTTTTTCACATCTTTCAGTGAAAACCACGTGTCTATTTGCAGGATGCGTAGATTAAACCGAGAGTCCTCATTGACCAAGTCCCCTGCAATGAAGTTTGTGTCTGGAAGTAGTGGTTGGTTGGAAATTCAGGCTTTTCGAATTTTAATCCAACCCGCTTCTTAGTTGCTACTAAGTCTACTGTGGGTTTAACTGTCAAGCAGCTGATCAGCCAGTGCACATCGCTTATCGGTGGGAACTATATCACTAACGAGTGCAAGGGGAACCATGTCCCCAGTCAAATACCATACGCTTAAAGCTTCTGATTTTGCACTTGCATAAACCACCTCTGGGTTACAACCCTCATACTTAAGTAACTTGTGAAACAGAATGAGGTCATCCCATTGGGCATCAACAGCTGAAGTTTTTCCCGGTATTCCCACAGAGATTACTTGTCAAAATATTTATTTTTGTAGTTGGGACTTTCCAATTTTGTGGTAACTAATTGTTGTTAAATCAACTGACAAGTATTTAGAAGTTAAGGGGTGGTGAAAAATGTGACATCACATACAGTAGGATTTGTTCCGAGTTTTCAATAATTAATTTGTCTACTTTTGCTTAAGTTTGTTGACCCTTGTTGACCTTGAACCCTTGTGTGACCTTTGACCCTTGTTGAACCTTTGACCCTTGTTGACCTTGAACTTAAAATCTTTTGTCTGACTTTCGACCCCCCTTTGAATAGTCCAAGAAAGAAAGTCCCATAGAGTGTAGTAACTTTTTCAATGACTATCCTTAGTATACTGTAATTTTTTAGAGTGCAAAGTCAATTTACTACACGTTTCAATGGAAATGCCCATTTTCGAACTTCAGACCTGCGGTGGACCCATAAGACGAATTCTGATTAAAGTAGAAATCAATAGGGATTAGTTTTGGGACAAGTGGAACATGTTAATTAAGACTATGAACAAAAATATTTAAATAGGGGCTATAGATGCACCTAGTTCATATTGGTACTGTAAGCAAAACATAATATAACCTTTAGTAAACAAAAAACAATTTTGAATTATGAACAGCCAGAATTAAAGAAATTCTTTAATATTTCTTTCAGTCCTGAGTTACGTCCTGATTATCAACCCTCGATTTGATCCTGAAGATAGACTAATGAAAATCCTCATTACACTTTAGATTATTGATTACACGTGTGGTACTTTCAACAATCAAAGGCAGTACTATGGAGAGATTTCTCCAGGATGACGCCCTCAATAATCTGACAACTCCATGTTTTTGCATGATAAGTATAAATGCTTGGCATATCCTATAATCATGTGTATTAAAATTCCTTTAAATTAGATTTTCTTTTTACGAAATATTCAATTTAAGCGCTAAAATTGTCCAAAAATGTGTTCCATTCTATGTAAAACAACACAGGTAAATCATGTTATGCTTGAAAAATTATTTCGTGCATTTGATACAGGTCCAAGAATATCATGATAAATTTAAATAGGCTAAAAATTTTGTCATTTAACTTCAACTAGATCTCGCAAAATTATTAGATGACCAATGTATCAGTATTTTTTCAAATGGCCTTTCAAATTACCAATGTTTGATTATGTATGTGCCAAAGGAGAAAACTGTGCAAAGCTGTAATTAGGCCATTTGTAGAGTGCTGCTTATTTAGCCTGAACTTAATATTTACAGACAGGTACGATGTGTTTTAGTCTTAAAGGGGATTTCGTGATCCACAGCCGTCCTCTCGACTTACCTAAAAGCTTGAGTTCTTAGATCATCTGAAACACCTAGCTTTTGTAATCCAGGTGTACCTAATATTAAGTGCAAATTTGGTAGTATTGTAAGAAATTCACAATTTTGTATTTTTTGTCCGTAAATGGACAAATTGCAGCACGGGCCTATGGGACTGTGGGGAAACAAGCAATTGCTCATAACACAAAACCCACAAGATCGGGATTTCAACTCAAATTTCGTGAATAAGCTTTTCTGCAAGGATATAAGGAACATTAATAAAACAGAAAGTGCTGGAATCACAAAAATGACACCTTTAAAATGCTAAAAGGAATCTTCTTTATCTTTTGCGTTAAGATGAGGTTAAAATAACCTTGATCACACATTATAGATTATAAAATTGATACACAGATGTATGTTACTTCTGACAATAAGCATTAAGCTCCGAGTATTATGGAGTTCACTATTTCACGAATATTTAATGTATGTGGTGTAAAAGGAGGAATTTGTTTAAATAAGTTAAATGCATTAACCTATGCCAGTGATATTTTACTATGGATGTATGTGACAAAGAGAACATGCAAAAGCTGTATTTGGCCGATTTGTAGCGCTTTACAATGTATATTAAATATCAACTTAATATTTACAAAACAGAGGATGTTGTTGTAGCCTTAAATTTTATTCGAGGGGACATCAGAGTGACGTAACTCAGCACTGAAAGAATATTAAAGAAATTCGTTAATTCTGCTGTAATACTGCCTTTGAGAAATGTGATGTTTAATATTTTCTACTAAGGCCAAATCGCGTATTCTACTCAAAATGTAAAGATCTCAAAAGCTCATATTAGGGTGCATCTATAGCCCCCTTATTTTTAAAACTTCTTTCTGATTTTGTTCATAGCATAAATGTGTGCCACTATTCAAAATAAAGTACAATAAAAAAAAATTTCATCAAAATGGACTTCGTCGTATGGGTCCACCGGTCATTAGAAAGTGTTCAATGAGCAAAAATACGCATTTTCATAAAGGCAGCTATTTGAACATAACTTTTAAATGTGCTATAAACACTTACTGTGCTCAGGTGATCGAGATCTCGATCAAGACATGTGGCAGGTATTATAAAAATGCTGCCTTGTGTTACATAAGAGGTGTAGCAATGGCTTGCCATATTACAATAGTGCTAATAGGCTATTGGAAGGTTCACAAGCCCTTTCAAAAGCCACTACATTTATAAAGTGCACAAAGAGCAAGTATGCAATTCATAAGGCAGCTATTTTGACACAATCACTTAATGCTTAAAATGGCTGCCGTATTATTCCTAAATAGTGGTAATAATATCAACCAAAAGGATGCAAGACCCTCTAAAGGGCCACTGCATTTTTTTTTTGCAAATGTCAGCTATGGTAGTATATTTGATTTCTTTTTTTTGTTGTTAGGCATCAAAGTAATAGCTGCCTTATGTTAACCAGAGTATATTCTTAAATGTTTTAAACACTTACAATTGATGAATTTAAGTCTATTTTAGGCATCATGTGTTTGATTTGCACTTGGAGATTCGGCAAGTTTTTGCGGTCTTGTTCAAAAACTTGCAGCACATTTTGGGTTTGTGCTTTTTAGTATCTTGATGAATTTTTCCCAGAAGATTTCAACAATGAGTTGTACTCCGCGTTCGGAGCAGTTGTTGATCACATTGATGGCACCAATGTTGGTCAAGGACCTGTATTAAGGAGAATTGGACCAGTCGTTAACTCTTCAGTGAGAAAGCCACGTGTCTATTGTGCAGATGCGAGAGTAAACCAAGAGTCCTCATGGACAGCAAGTCTGCAAGAGTGTTGCTGAAGTAGGTTGGTTGGAAATTCAGGCTTTTCGAATTTTAATCCAACCCGCCTCTTAGGTGCTACTAAGTTATACTGTGGTTAACTGCAAGCAGGCTGATCAGCCAGTGCAAATCGCTTATCTGTGGGAAACTATATCATAAAGAGTGCAAGGGGCACCATGTCCCCAGTCAAATACCATACGCTTTAAAGCTCTGATTGCACTTGCAGAAACTCTGAGTTTACAAACCTCATACTTCAGTAACTTGTGGAACAGATTGAGGTCATGCCATTGGGGCATCAGCAGCTGAAGTTTTCCCCGGTTATTCCCATAGAGACTTGTCAAAATATTTTTTTTTGTAGTTGGGACTTTCCAATTATGGTAGACATATTGTGTATCACTGCGCAGTTATTAGAACATTGAGGGGTGTGAAAAATGTTGGACATCCACATCAGTAGTGATTTGTTCCGAGTTCAATAATAATTTGTCGTACCTTTTGACTTAAAGTTTGTTGCCCCTTGTTGACCTTGACTGGTTGACTTGAGCCTTGTTGACCTTTGACCCTTGTGGACCTTGAACGTAAATCTTTTTACTTCGACCACCCTATTGTAATATTCAAGAAAGAAGTCCCATAGAGTGTATGTAACTTTGTTTCAAAGACTATCCTTTTACGTATATGTTTTTAGAGTGCAAAGGTCACTTACTCACACGTTTCATGGAAAAGCCCATTTTCGAACTTCAGACCTGCGGTGGACCCATAAGCGAATCCGATTTAAGTAGAAATCGATAGGGATTGTTTTGGGACAAGTGGAACTGTTAAGACTATGAACAAAAATATTTAAAATATAGGGGCTATGATGCACCCTAGCTCATATATGGTACGGTCAGCAACTAATATAAAAATTTAGTAAACAAAGAACATTTTGGATTATGAACAGCAGAATTAAAGAAATTCTGTACATATTCTTTCAGTCCTGAGTTACGTCATTCTGATTATCCCAACCTCGATTTGATCCTGAAGATTAGCTAATAACAGCCAGAAACTTTCGATTATTGATTACACGTGTGTACTTTCAACAACTCAAGAGGCAGACTTGGAGATTTTCCCAAGGATGACGCCCTCAATAAATTGTCCAATCATGTTTTGGCATGATAATAGTAAATGCTGTCCATATCCTATAATCTTGTGTATAAAAAATTTCCTAAAATTGATTTTCTTTTTACGGAAATATTTAAATTTAAGGCTAAATGTCCAAATGTGTGCAATTATATGTGAAAACAACACAGGTAAAATAAATGTATGCTTTGATTAATTAGTTCAGTGCATATTATACATGTCAAGAATACATGGAATAAATTTAAATAGGCTAAGATTTTGTCTATTTAACTTCCAATAGATTATTCGCAATAATTATTAGATGACCAATGTGATTCAGTAATTTTTCAAATGGCCTTTCAAAGTCCAACCCTGATAGTAGTGGACAGAATTCCCCTTGTGTCCATTCAATTTATTCACATAAAATTCAATGTAGTGAACACTAAATTGATTTGAGACTTCAATTTGCTTTGTTTTAGGGAATCTTGATAACAGGAATGTTAAAAGCCATGTAATGGGGTGCCACTATGTGGATTCTTGTATCAATGGATCAATGTAAAGAAATAATTTCCATGATGTATTTTGGTATTGCATATGGTAATGCATCCATTGGCAGTGTAAACGCACTTATTAACAAGCCACGGCGACATTGTAAACTGCTGTCGATTGTAATGGCAGAAGAAGAAAAATTTTGTATTATGCCCACTACCCTATTGAATTCGTCAGAATTTTTTATTATGCCCTTACCCTATGAATTTGGCAGCCTTAACGGGGGATGGTCCGATTTTAAGGAGATGAAGTTTTCATTTGATAGAATGGACCTCACCCCAAAACTCCATCTGTAAATGTTTGCGCCAAATATTTCAATCGGTTTGATGTGAGACCTAAAAACATGATTTGTAAGCCCCTAGAGTACTGTGTATATTAATATTGGTTGAGCCAAAAGGGGCCTATGTGTCACTCATAACTTCAAACTAAACATGTAGCCCTAACATTGATTTCACAGGGTAAATGAAGAAAAATAAGCCAGCTTTGAATTCGTGTACCAAAATTTTGGCCCCTTCCGGTAAAATTTGGTGTCCCTGGAGAGGCTATAAGCCGATCGGGCCATGGACCGTTAAACAAAAACTGCAATGTTGAAGGATGTGGTGGCAGAATTACTGAATTCATCCCTTAATGGGACACTGGGTAATCTTTGCGTATGGATTCATTATGTTATCCTGTATTTGATATGTATACACGGGGGAGTAAAATGGTTAGCTGAAGCGGAACAAAGCTCAGGAATGCATTTACAGTCTATATGACATATCTTGCCACACTTGCAAATAAGACGAGACATATTTTCATGAGCTGTTTAATTTTTTGATCATTTTTGTAGTTTTGGTTATTAAAATTCAGTTACCGTACCGCGAAAATCATTTTAAATATTGTGGCCAAAGGTGAGGTATGTGTATGTTCATAAACAATTTTGCAAGTGTTAGGGTTATTTGTCATCTGTAACTGATACAGGAGGAACTCGAATTCCTCTGATCTAGCAGAGCTGATTCACAAGCATATTTTACATAAATCAATTGAGGTCTTCAATAGTATCATGCATCGGTTTCAAAGGTGTTCTGTTAATCCTGTGAATGCTATGGTGCGCAACTCAATATTTCTTTTCATTTTTCAATCATGGCCTATTAGTTTTCATGTGTAAAATGTATGTACCATAATGATTAACTAATATATATGCAGGTATCTGCTAGGTTTCCTACCAGATTACAACATATACTTTTCTGTGTCTCATTATGTTACCACCCCTTAAAATTTGTACCTACTATTTGACATTTTGCCAGTAATAAATCGTCTGACAATTTGACCACACCACACTATGTAGTCCAATTTTAGGGATGCTGGAGGACATACATTATACCCTGTGGAATCTTCACATCCTTTAAAGTCTAACTGATGATGCTTCCATGGCATTTCATGTACTTCACTATCCGGAATGGACTACATAATGAGTTGTGGTCAAATTATTAGATTATTTATTACCAACCAATGTCAAATATTAGTACAAAGAATTGTAGCATAATGTCATTGAAAGTTCATCACCAAGATACCTTAATTGAAAAAAAGACATCGCCAGATAAAAAAAGAAGGTTGTTCTCTAAAAGTTTTCAATGAAACAGAATAAATTGTGAAACGTTCTGCCTTATAAGCGATATACTCATTTGCTTTTTCTGTTTTAAAAATAATAGCAGCTTACAGTTCCACCCAAATTGGCTTTATGACCCTACCCCCCCCCCCCCCCCGAACAAAATGCAATTTGCAAGGATGGTACATTTTTTGTTTGTAAACATTGACGTGACATTGTGTGTTTTGTGGAGGACGTAATTTTTGGCATTTTGTTTGTTTTTTTTTTGGGGGGGCATGACACACTAGATGGAATTGCCAAAACAACATCATTAACCTATCACATTAATGCATACCTTATAGAGTTAAATAGCGCAGTCAACCTTCAGCGACCTGTCAAGGCCATGCTTTATCACTAAGATGAGGCCAGTGTGTTGTCGTCCGAGAATATATTATATCAAGTCTTGGCATTCATGCACACATCGACATAAGCTATAGTAGATTTCAAAATAAGTGAGGCACCTCATAAAAAGTTTTAGGTCTGTCCATTCACCGTGAGAAGTAAGAGGAAATATTTTAATGGCACAGTAGAAAGTTATGGACTTCATACAATGTATAGTAATGTAGCGAGTAAATAAATGTTGACATAAATACATGTTTCCACTCTAAGATAGGTTGGATGTTTCATTGAAAATGTAATTCAGGATGAAAACACCAGCCAATATTTCATTAATAGTGGTATTTAGATATAACTTACCTTTGACACATACAAAATATCTATTCTTTATCACAGTCTGGAAGAAATAATGCTTCTTATATCAATCGACACATAACATAACTAAAGTTTATTTGCCATAAAGTGGGCCAAACTTGAATAGGAGATTAGCACAAAGCGCATTTGACAAGTCCTTCTATCATTACAGACCATTGTTGTTCTCAAGGCATCCGTTCCAGTAAGCCGATTCGGTAAAGTAAATTTGTACCATGAACAATAGTTTCTGTGATGGCAACAAAGGCAGTCTCCACATGGCCGGGATTGACCCTCAACCCTATGTATTTATGTATGGAGTGCTCACATAATTTGAAATCTACTATAATAGGTAGAGTTTGCATACTTTTCATAAGGGCTGCCTCATCATGTAGCCTCTTTGTAGCGTATGAAGGACAAATTATTAAGCTCACTTAAATAAGCATACATAAACAAAGAGCAGCTATGTAACATCTTCCGTCTTCACTTGAGTCATTAAAGGTGCTTGTACCGATTTTTGTCTATTGTATTCTCTATACTTGATATGAGAACTGGCACTTGTACACAAGGATTTCCCCAATTAAGTACCGTGGGAAACAAATTTGCAGG
This sequence comes from Ophioderma brevispina, assembly GCA_023653785.1. Classification (NCBI taxonomy): domain Eukaryota; kingdom Metazoa; phylum Echinodermata; class Ophiuroidea; order Amphilepidida; family Ophiodermatidae; genus Ophioderma; species Ophioderma brevispina. The sequence continues at coordinate 22,312 of JAMKCH010004455.1, read as the reverse complement.
TTTTATGCTAGACGCGATAATGCATAAGTGCAAGCCATATTCACTACGGTGCTAATATTGATGGTTTATTGATGTTTTTTTTATCTGTATCTTGAGAAAGAAAGGGATTTGAATGCTGAAATTTAAAAAAACAAAAAAACTAAAAAATCAATAAAATATCAAAAATTGATACTACTTACCAGGTAAATCAGGGGGATCTTAAAGACCAATCGGAATACGCCACCTTTAATGGTCACTCAAATGCAGGGAAGCTCTTTTTTCAGGTTGTATGGCCCTGAATGTCTCGACTTTTCTCATTTTTTTGAAATACAAGAGTATTTGAGGATAATGCCTTGCGAACATGATAAAGTAGTTGTAAACTAAAAATTGACCAGCAAAATATTATGGTTATAGAGGGCCTCCTCAATGGCGATGTCCTTTGAATTCTATGGGACGTACCATTTTAACATGAGTATTGTATTTACTGCATACACTGGCAAAGAGTATGAACATTACAGAAACAAAATTTATAATCTGAAATTTATTTAAAATTGTATCCGGATTTCTGGCCTACACAGTACGTAATTAATTCAAAGTTATGATATTCAAACAGATGAATATTCCCCAGAATCAAATGGTGCAAGAAAGTTTGATTCCACCATATTTAGGGAAACTGACAACAGAGTCAAAAGTTTTTCTCCCTCGGATTTGGGGGAATAACAGCTGTTGAAAAACACACTTTGGACATTCAATACATAAATGTGTAGTAGAGAATTCATGGAAACAAAAATGAAACCAATGTTGATTATGAATTTTGTTTTATAAGTTGCAATACTTTTGGCCAGTGTGTGTACAACAGCCCATAGATTAATATACAAATGTTTCCTTTTACCATAAACACTCATATTATGTTGGTGGCATTGTAATGGGAACAGTTTTTCAGCCTAAATATTTTACAGAGGAAGTGTGAAAAATACAAGTTTTCTAATATACCAAAAAATCTCAAAGTGTGATGTATGAGTGGCAGGGTTACGGCTGCGGGGTTGTACACCTTATGTATTTAAAAGTTTTAAAAAAGTTAAATTGTAAGTTCATCATGCATGGTTTGGAAAGCATTTTTAACCCCCTAGCCGTTATTGGAACGGTTTCATTGCTGTATTCATAGGGCTTTAAGATGTAATTGTAGGAAAACATGGTTTCAAAGCCTTAAATGTGCATACAGTTATATTTCTATTTTGATTAAGTTTTCAGGATGTTGTATTATGCTAATGGACCAAGTCAGATTACTTGTAAGAAAGGTGGTTAGATGTCATGGAGTAATCTTTTTACTGAAGGGTTATATTGTGTTTTCATGGACATAAGTGAGAACTTCCCATTCCCTTACCCCCCCCCCCAATCACAAAAAATATCTAAAGGTTTAATATTTTTTTTTGTCTATGGTTTTTAGTATTGTACCGATGGTATATTGCGATTTTTTATCTAAAGAAAGAATTATGAGAGGAAACTGACATGACTACCATGTTATATTCAAGATGCTGAATGAGTCTTTACAAATGTGTTTAATTGCAGGTGTGAATAGAATTTTCATTTAATTTGTCCAAAAATTGTACCACATGCGATTATGCATCAAAAGGAGGACATCACCCGGGAAAAACACATAGTATGAATTAAATAACTCCACTTATGCATGTTATTTATTAGTTTACTTGACTCTGTTGTTCTTATGCAAAATATACACATTGACAAATCAAAAGAAGTAATTAGAAAATATTTAAATTGTCCATTAACAAACTTAGCATTTTCCTGACAACTCAAGGCATATGTTTACCATAGGGTGTGGGGTGCCCAAGATTTTTATGGAGTGTTGTATGTCCCTAGTGTGGAAACTCTTATGGTAGGATGACAAGGGTTCTTTATCTAATACAATTTTGAGACAAAAAATATGTTAAGTAGCTAATTGCATAATTTCTGCAAAAATAATAAATGCAGTTGGTTAGATTATAGATGCTATGAGAAAGGGACCTCCACCTTAATAAAGTTTTAGCGATAAGGCATCCATGCACATGTTGTTGCGTATTTTAATGGCATAATTTGCATAATTTATGCAAAAGATATTTGGGTGGTTATTAAATACGTATGAAGATGGGACAATACCATATGGATGCTTATAGCTAAGGCTTGGGAGATTTGTGATTAAAAACTTCCATCTAGACACGCAAATTTTTACGCACTGGTTTTCCCCTAATGGGGTTTTGATATTGTGAAAATAGCTGATCTAAGGTTCTGTATAAGCCCTTTTTAGTTCTTGCTGTCAAACAGAAAACTCCATTATTCTTGTAAAGGTGTGTGGCAATTGAATTGTATACCCTCTTAGAACACCAACCAACCCAAGCCTTTTGGGCTAATGGAGGAAAGTTCATTGGTAGAACACCAGCTGTCCCCCCCCCCCCCCCCGGCCGCGTGTACCTTCGAGCTAGTTTTATCTGTTTTAAGATAAGCACTCCTGATATATCTCTCTCGGGAAGGTGACTTAGTAGGAAAATCACCTTATGCAGGATCTCTTTGTCTAGATTAAGTGTGTTCTGAGGTGTCTGGGGTTTGGGCCAGACTTCTGGCCAGGTTAAACCTGGCTTTGTGAGCGTTCAACCATCCCACTTCCCTCAGAGCATATTGCTGGAGTTGCTTGTAGCTCAATCTGTCTGAATTGCTTTTGAGATTCTGCTGAGCCAGATGACATAGCTCGCTCTGAGTGCAATGTCGGCTGCTGTATCGGTTATAGCCTTTCTCTTTCATTTAGGAATGCCCAAGGATGCCAAGCATTTGTTGACTGATGTATTGCAGAAATCTCTGCTTCCTACTTCTATTGGAAAGTAGTGTGTAGACAATCCTCTGCTTCACAGTCAGCCACTAGATCTTGGTATTGGTATTCTTTCTTGCATATGCATTAGATATGGTCATAGGACCGTCAGTTCTGTGATGATCACTGTCTTTGTTTTGGTAGAAAAGATGGTGATATCTGGTCTCTTAGTTGTCTCAGTGATTTCTGGAGGGAACACTATTTGTTTGTGTTCCTCATCCATCAGGAATATCCAGTCATTGGCCTTCTTCAGAATGTTGGTTGGCTCTGTCTTCAGCAGACTGGATTTCGATAGGTTGTACCATCACCTGTGCGGAAGGCTATTGTAGAGATGGAGTTCAGATTCCCAGTTGCGATGTTTTTTTTTACTGATTGGCCTCTACGACGTACGGTGCCAAACGCTTTGTAATGAGTAGCTACAACCATTGAGGATATGGAACAGTGTACAATGACGATGATGTCATAATTGGCAGAGTCAAAGATTGGTCTTTCCCCACAGCTTCAGATTGGAAGGGAATGGAAGTTGCGTTGATGTGGACAGACAGCAGCTATGGCATCCAGACATACAAAAGTTTCTTCCAGGAGGTGTCGACCTGCATGACAGACTCCCAGTTCAACCACTGCCCTTGTTTCGCACATTCATAAAGGTAGGCCAACATGTCTTCCTCATCTACATCTTTATTAGCCCGGTGAGGCATTTCCTTTGTATGTCTTTGATCAGCTTTTGGTTCTTTTTGTACCCAAGACCGGCTCTATCCGTCTGACCTCTAGCCATTTCATTTAGAATTAGATGCCATTCTTTCTGTTCTAATTCTTTTATACCATTCCATCTGGCTTTCGTCTTTTTACTTTCCATGCATTTTCTGTAGAGTGTCTGTGTACTTCCATCTTTAGAGTACTTGTTTAGATGGTAATAGTTACTTGCATACATTTGACTGATGTGGTTAGCCTTTTCAGTTGCAGGCCATAGCATTTCCTGCTCCTGTACAGAGCGCTGGTGGTGGTGCTTCTGCTTATACCTGCCCATTGCTTCAGGTATTTGGTGCAAGTATCGTCCAGACTTTCGACGTAGGCAATTGGGAAGTTATAGATGGTTATAGACAGTTTGGGTACAATCCATTGCTTCATAGGCCCACTCAGTTGACTTGAATTGGTTGTTTGAAGCATTTCTGTCAGCTTTGTGCATATTATGTCTCTGATGTTATTGTCCTTCAGGTCGTTATAGATCAGCTTCTCGAGGAACTGCATGGGTTGACTGTGGATATAAGCAATTTGCTGTCCGTCTATTTCAAGGCAGGTGTCATATATTACAGTGTCCGTGTGACTGAGTGTCCTACCACCCATTTGTCTATTGTGTTCTCCATTGAGTGCTGTATGCATCATTTGTTTCAGCACTGTACCCAAATGGCCTCGTCTACAAGGTCACGGTTTATTCCGTACATGTTGCTATGGTAGCTAGGACACTCTCTCATGGGGGACACTCAGTTTCTTTACACCGGGATCGTATGCCGCATATTGTGTTTTGTATCCTTGTCGCTTTTGTTTTGCGTTGGGGACAAACCTCTACATTGCATGAGACTTGCATTTGCTTAATTGGTTTGGCTTTCATGGTCCGTGTCCACTTGAGGAAGTTGTTAACTGCTTAGGTGTGGAAAAAGTCTACATGAAAGGCTGTCAAGGCAAACGACTGTTCTATAGTTATGAGTGGGCAACTAACCATTTTTTTCAATCTCTATTTAAACGAGTAGAAAATTGCCAATTGGGCTGCTCAAAACATTTCTGGCGCTGGCAAGCATTTTGATATTTTGATATGGTTCCTTGGATTTTAAATTTTGCATGTAAAGTCAAAGGGGAATTTTGGCAATATTAGACTTAACTTCATAAAGCAGTGTTTTTCTCAACCTATTTTGTCAGAAACACACACAGATGCTTTTGTATATTCTATAAATATTGGCAAAGGAAAAATATAATAATATTGTGTTGAATTGCGAAGGGCTTCAATTTTACAAAAATGGTATTGTGGGTTTCAAAGCAGAAAATCTTTATATGTATGTAACGGGTGGTCTCTCACAGATGAAATCAAATCGTTTTGCAGCACCGGGACAAAGATCGGTGCTGGAAGAACATCTTCCACCGTTGCTCCCATTTTTGTGTCGCCTGCCCTAAGGCAGGAAGACACATAGGGATCACTTTGTCCACTGTTGTTGTTGTTGTTGATGTGTGTTGTTGTTGTTGTCTGTTGTTGTGAAAAAGGTTAACATTTGCCTGTAATATCCTCATACTTTGATGGATTTAAACCAAACTTGGGTCACAGGTGCAACATAGCATCCCCCACTTGTTGATGAGGTCAAATGTCGCATGCCAAGGTCAAAGGTCATGTGAGGTCAAGTTGTAAAATAGGATGAAAATGTAAAATTGACCTCATTTGAAAAGTTGAAGTTCAATTGGAACCAAACTTCAGTCATAGTTGATGAGGTCAAATGTCACATACCAAGGTGAAAGGTCATGTGAGGCCAAGTTGTAAAATTGACCTCATTTGAAATGTTGAAGTTCAATTGGAACCAAAGTTGAAGTTCAATTGGAACCAAAACTTGGTTAATGGAGTTTACATGCAAACCCTCCTTTGTGTATGAGGTCCATGGTCACATATCACATTCAAAGGTTTGTTAGGCCTATCAATTCACTAACCGCGACGGTAGGCGACACAGCAGCGGTCCAAAGGACCGATGTATTTTTCTATCACACTGGCCATTCTCTGGGTCCTTTTTAATCTTGTTTGCCGTTTCTCTTTTATTCATTGAAACCATACCTTCTTTACTGAGTTTTTTCTTTGTTCTGGAAGGGAGAGTCATTCCCAGAGTCTATCATATGACGCCAGAAAACGTTTGTTTTAAAAATGGCAAGCAAGAAATGAGACCGCCAAGTATGCCCCCTGCGGGGTTCGGGGTTATATTGGCCCGATGTGTTCCCCTTCATGTCGTAAAAGGCGACTAAACGGGGCAACTCGTCTGTTATTTGAACAGACTTGTAATTAAATGTAGGATTATATTATAAATTGATGTGTAATGATTTCGACACTGTGTATTGTATATAAGAGTTCTGTTGTATTAACCTCGTTAAGTACTTAGCTTAAAATCAATTTACATGAAAAACAAACATTTCTCAATTACATTTGTACATAAGACCACGCTATTAGATTTTTTTTTTAATATAATAGTAGCATGTATTAGGGGTTCTACTGTATAATTGTTGATGTAATTTACAAATCTATCATTGCCCACGTGGATTGGAGCCATTTATAAAATGTACATGTAGTACAATCTAGTTTGGTCCTGTAAGGGGATCTTAGGTTGGCATGTTTGATGTGATTGTCGATTTTGTTTTGCTGGTACATGGATAGTGATGACCTTTGTCATCAGTCCTATGATTGTGTATTAGTTTAAAGTTAATGATTATTTCTTTTGAAACTTGGTTTTTATTGATGCATGTTTTCTCAGGTATCTTTGCAATTAGTTGGTTTATCTTGTGTTATACATGGATAGTGATGCTCTGGTGTTTCATCACAGTAGGATGTGTATTCCTGTTTTAATATGTTGTTGTAATTTGAATTGACTGAGTTTTAATATTGCGTTGTTTTTTATTTGATTATAAATGAACAATGTAATGACACATATAACACATTGTGTTGAGATTGTCGTTAAACTTTATACTACTCACCAACTCACGTCCGTCCAAGTATGATAACTCGCACAGACCTTTGCTTTATAATTATGATAATTGTAGAATCACTGGTTTCATAACTTTGTTGAATACTCGGGGGGCCCGTTGTCAGTCTACCAATTGCGTAAACTTAAGATAAGTAAAAAGGAGATTGGCTCAAGCACACTTTAACATAATACTGACAAAAAGGTATAAAATTACAACAAACTTAGCCGTGTAGTGACACCAACTGATCAAATCCATTTTTTAACCTCGACAAACGCTGATCTAACTAACTACAGACCTACCGGGTGCTGACAGAATAGATCACAAAGATAAAGGCAAGTACCCATTAATTCTAAAATTTGTCATAGTTTTCATCTAATTTGATACCATATCCAATGCTAACGTTTATCATTACTTCATCTAATATTGAACCTTCAAATATAGCTACCCTCTTTGCAAAAATGTTTACAACATTACACTGAACTGCAACTCTGTGTTTAAGATCCAAATCTAGTGGCCCTACAAATGGCATCCCCCAAAAAACTAAAATAACGGCGTCTGAATTGAAATTTCTTGGGCCGCCACCTCTGATCTTTGTAGTCATATTTGGGCAGATCCCATTCCCGCCTGCAATGGATTTTTTCTGATTTTTGCGTGAATTTAAAGGTAATCATAGCACCCCCGCAAAAACAAAGTCTTGGTCCACATGGATTGCCCTACAATACTTAAATGGATAAGCAGCAAAGCGTTTGCTGATCCGAACATCGAGAAGAAAAATCATCATTAAATCCGTGTAAAAATAAAATGCAGTACATTTTTATCTGATTCTATATTTTCTATACTGGCGTATCAAAATTCCAACTTCAGATCAAAAAAGGCTTTCCCTATGAATATTCCAGATTCAGTCAATCAGGAGGTCACGCCATCATGTGTTATTTTCTTGTTCACGAGAAGGCAATGCATGGAATCGCTGTGACCTCAATAGCTGGTGGAAAAACACTCTGGAAAATGTTCAGATTTGAAGTCCAAAATACCTGAATTCATTATAAAATAATGTATTAGTGTTGCGGAATGTCAACTACATATCTAAGTTGGTCTAATATGGCGTGAAAGGGTGTTGGGGGTTACAAACAACGAATTAAAAGCGATGAATTTTAAGTTTTGAAAAGCGTGGTCTCTGAAGTTATAGAAATCCCACCAAATTTTAAAGCATCCCAAATCATTAATTGAATTGTGTGCTACAAAAATTCTCATATGATATAAACATGGGCCTGATTTTCATCAATTTGAAATGTAGACGTGTGCAGGGAATATGGACAATAGCGAGGTCGTTTGCCTATTGTATTTGTGAAAAGCCCATGTAAAATGACCCCGTCCAACAATTTTAGCTGTGAACAATCTGACAATAGTACTTGGGTGACCTGCCGACTAACTGGATTTATAAGCGTAATATTGTCCACTATAGACCAGTTAACAGCAATGTTTGTAAACATGTTAGGGCCTGGTATCTTGAAATAGGTCGGCCTGACTGTTACACACTGGGCAATTGTATTTGTTAGAGTTTTAATAATATGGGCCATAACGATTCGCAGGAATGGATTCGCAGGCAACAAAAGAAGTGACGTAGGATGTTAACTGGTCTATACCTGAAAAGTTTGATCCCAAACACAAACGTTATTGATCTGTGTTTATTCTGTACTGGTGTAAACCCCAATCAGCTTTTTAGTGTAGATTTTGAGATGTCATCGCTGTATGTCTACATGAAACGGTGTGACAAATTTCCTCTCATTGCACTGAAAGCCAAACTGGAGTTATTTGACCCTCAAATTGGAGTAAATGAAGCATGACTCTTCACTGCAGTCAGGTTGACTCTAAAAAGGAGCCATCCTGGCAGTGATAAAAGAGTCGCTTGACTCTCTTAGAAAAATATTAAGCGTATTTGGTCATGACTCTCATAAGGAGTTATTACGATTGCCAGGAAGAGTCACTTCCACTATTACTTGACTCCACATTGGAGTCGGCAGCACATAGTTACGGATTAATTACCCAGAATTCCAGAGGTACGTTGCTAAAGGAGCGGCCATTTTCGAACTTCGAAATGCATGTTCGAGTTAATGAGGTGAAAAGATATTAAGATTTCTTACTGGCACTGTGGCAGTGGTTGACTGAGACTCTCGTTACATCATCATATGTCCATGTATGGACGGTATTGGTAGGTCTGCCGTAGTTAGCCTAGCTACTGCTAGGCTAACTACGCAGTATAGGTAGCCTAGCCTGGCTAGCAGTAGCAGTATAGCACTACTGGTCTGTCTGTATATGGATGTTGATGATGTGTAGGCCTAGTAGCATTCACAGTCATAAAGTGCCAGTACCTGTAGCATGACACAATTCAGTACTTGACATTTGTTCCATCATTAATAGAATGCTCCGGGTTAACACGCGTTTTTCCCATGCCAAAGTTTTTATAGACTGAAAAGTTGAAGATAACATTATGTATATTGGTGGTATGTGCATGGCTATTTCATTTATTGATGTTCTGATTGCAGTTGATGTTATCCTACCTGGGTGTCAGGGTGACTCCATCTCCAGAGTCTAGATGACTCCACCTCAGGAGTATAGGTGATTCCTCAAATGGAGTCTGCCACATGTGCCTGCTAGGTCAAAGAAGTAACTCCATTTATGGAGTCTTGTGACGTGGCTTGGGGTCTGAAGATATGCTCCCAGGAGTCCTTCTTCAAGGACTCCAAAAAGAGAGTTATGCGACTCTCGTAAATGGGATTACTTTTGACACTTAGAGCACATGGGGCAAGGACTCCATTTTTAAGAGTCACAGACTCCAGTTTGAGATTCAGTGTTGGACGAGCCTAAAGCAGACAATGTTCAAAGAAGGATGGGTCCTTTGCCAAGGGAGGTCATCAAAACTGTTGTCCCCATCCCAAACAATTTCGCCTTTTCTATCGATATATTAAAAATGGGACAGCTAGATCTGACAGACAGCATTTTCAAGATCGTTCGAAGTCGTCATCACTAGTAATGATTATCCTGCTATCAGAAACATATAAGTTTCCTCAGTGTGAATAGCACTTACAGGGTAAGTTCTCGGATAACGGTCTTGATCTGTAACCAATCAACTCATACGCATGCTCAACTGCACGAAATGCAAAGCCATGCAGATCGATCTATTTCATGAAAGACCCCCCTCCAGTGCACACTCTGAACTTAAAAGTTGGTGTTCCATTTCTTTTTAAGATTTCGACGTTTGTGACATATATGGGCCTACAGTACGGTATGTTCTAACTTACAGCTCTCGAAATAAACGACCATTTTCGATCGACGGATTTGGAGTTAAACTACGTCTAGCTGTGCGGTTTCGGTATTTTACAGTTTTACAACTGGCACCATTCGTAAATTCGTTGAGTTTTTTTTTGCATTTTTTTAAAAGTTGATTACATGAAAAAACCAATCGGTCAACTCAAACTTTGACACGTTTTGTGAAAAACAGATGCTTTTATTCACATTACAGACCGCGGGAGTCAGTGCCCGGGTTCAGAGGCCACACACCAGTCGTAGGCAATTTGGATGTGGTGTATCGTCTAACTAGCATTAGATAGTGGTTTAACGGTCATTATGTGTACAGTCCTATACAGTACAACTTGAAAGCTCTTGAACAAGATTAGTAACAGAGAGAAAACGTTTTTTAATTATACAGCTTCAACTCTCTGAGCCATCAGAGGCCTATCCCTTAATTACAAGCGTATTTCAACAAAGTGTGCAAACGGTGAGGAAGCATGTGGAAAAATGATGTAGTTAAAGGGGCGTGTTCGATCGTCTTTGGGACCACCCTAGCTTTTACCCGGAAAGTAGTATCGATTTTGATATCAGATGAAGGCCGTTAGTTCTTTCTCTATTCCTCGTTCTGGAAATTTGAGACAGCGAGCAGAATCATTCGATCCCAAGATATAAACACAAGAAAAACCGCAGTTTTAGGTTGGTTAAACCACTTTATTAGCACTAGTACATGAATAGGTTTGCAACCACATGCCTTTTGAGTTCTAACATCAAAACGCAAGTTTGTTTCCACGGTACTTGATGGGCGGTTCTTGTAATGTCAAGTGACAGGCTCTCATATCAAAGAGAGGGGAGACACAATACACATAAATCGAACAACAACCTTTAAGTAAGTTTATTTCTATTATAAATATAATAGATCCTTCATATCAATTTTTACCTCATGAGAGAATCGTTACATAGATTATAAGCTATTGCTGCATGGCTGGTGGCGACAAGTGTAGGCATCCGAAGTCCCGAATTGGTTATACTTATGCACACTAGCGTTGCCCCGCGCTTCCGCGGGCAACCGCTAGCTTATTTGAGTGGGAGCGTCACTAACCGTTGGTTGTTGATTTCAGTCTTCTATAATGCAAAACGTCATAGACAACAATATTTTTTTATGTTTTACTCATTTTATTTATTTGCTTAATATGCCTCAAATGTGTTAAGTCACGAGCTGTCAAGATTTAGGACCCTATCTCAGCAACATGAGCTAAGAAGCCAGTGTGAAACAGTAACTGCAAAAAAATTTATGTGAAAGCCAATTGGGAACTCGCATGCACTCCCAAAGAACCATTAGTGTCGTATCTGGGGTCGGTTACCGTCGGTGGATGGATAGGAGGCTACTCAACGGAGTTCATAGAAAAAGGGGAAATCAGGAGCTCTATGGGAAGGGAAGAAAGAGTTGAGGTCGGTTACATCAGGAAAATTTTGATGGGGAAATCATGAAAAATCAGTTGGACAATTTTCCCTGACGGGGCGGATTTTCCCCCTGAACAAGCCTTGCTTGTCTCCCTCAGAACTGTGCCTACGACATGGGCATCTCTAAGGGCGCCGAGGCGGCCGGCACCTATAGATGGGATCCTTGCTACATGTCCAAGGGGTTGAAAACAGGGGGGAGGGAGTGTTCCATGTAGATGATGATGACGCTTATAGCTATAGGCTATATGGTTGTTAAAACACTCAGCATCAGTGTCACCCATGGCCCTCTGTATATTGAATTTAACACATCGCCATCCAAAGACTCCCATTTCTTCGACACTTTTGAAATCTTTCACCCCAAGACCTGCTTTTTAGAAAATGATTGCCAAATTTGCCACCCAAGACCATCTTTAAAACAAATAGCAAATTCCACCAAAAATCACCCCTATTTAAGGGCAATCTGGCTGCCTTTCACAAATAACCGTTTTGGGCACATTGCTCTATCAGCGAATGCCATGGTCCAATTGTTTTCACCCAAAGACACCCTTTTAAAAATTGAAAACTTTCCAACAAAAAAATCACACTTATTTATGAGGATTTGGCTGCCTGTCAACCAAGAACCGTTTTTTGGCACCTTCTCTATCACTGAATGCCCTATCTTTAAAAGCAGCAGCCTTAAACCCTTATTTCATCGGTGATGTGAAATTTTTTTTTTTTTTTTTTTTAAAAATTCAAACAAATATTCATAGAAAGACTCTTTTCCGACTGACATATAATCATGAGTTAAGTAAAGAGCATCAAGATTTTTCCCCCACCTTAGCTATAATAATGAGCCAGTGTGAAAGGATAACTGCCAGGGGCAGCCAAAGAAAAACTACCACTCCAAAGACCCCCTTCAGTTACGTAGCTGGGGGTGGAGGAAAGGGACTTAGTCAATCGGTGTGGGAAATAATAGTGGGGTGGGGGCAGAGTTGGCTACCACCTTGGAAGAAATTGCAGTAAAACGGGAAATTTTGAGGAACCAAAATGAGGCTCGTTTTGGACGCCACCCTCCAATCGGACGAATTTCCCCTGACCGGGCGGATTTCCCCCTGAACCGCCTTTTCCATTTCTTTCTCTTTCCCCCTCAGGAAGAACTGCTGCCTACGCCCTGGGCCATCGCTAAGCGGGCCGAGCGGCCATCATCCTATCGATGGAATCTTTTGCTACGCATGTCAAGGGGTACACATGAGGAGTGTTGTTCCCATTTAGATTATGATACGCTTATAGCTATCCAGGCCTATTATTTTGTTCACACTCAGCTCATTGGTCAACCACAATGGCCTGTATTATTTAAACTTTACCATCAGCCATCCAAAGACTCCCCTTTTTCTTCGACAATTTTGAAATCTTTCCCCAAGACCTCTGCTTTTTTATTAAATGTCAAATTTTCACCCAAGGACCAGCTTTAAAAAAATAGCAAATTTCCACCAAAATCACCCTATTTAAGGGCAATCTGGCTGCCTTCCACCCAATAACCCGTTTTTGCACATTCCTATCAGCGAATGCCCATGGCTTCCACATTGTCACCCAGAGACACCCCTTTTTTAAAATTTAGAAAATTTCCACACAAAAAATCACACTTATTTAGGGAGATTTTGGCTGCCTTTTTCACCCAAGAACCCTTTTTTTTGGCACATTCTCTATCAACGAATGGCCCCCTATCTTTAAAAGCAGCAGCCTTAAACCCTAATTTTTCAACGGTGAATTTTTTTTTAGTGCGCTTCGTGTGCAAAATTCAAGACAAATATCTAGAAACGACTATTTTCAGACTGAAAATTATAATACATAGTTAAGTAAAGACTATCAAATCAAGAGTTTTCCCCAACATTAGCTATAATAATTAGCCAATTGAAGTATACTGCCAATGGGCCCACCAAAGAACTCCCCCTCCGCAAAGACCCCCATCATTTACGTGAGCTTGGGGTGGAGGGAAAGGGACTTAGTCAACTCGTGTTGGAAATACGGTGGGGGGGCAGAGTTGGCCTAACCCTTGGAAGAAATTGCAGTAAATCGGAACTTTTAGACAACTGAAGCGTTTTTGGACGCCACCCCTCCAATCAGGACGAATTTTTTCCTTGACCTAGCTGACTTCCCCCTGACCGCCGCCTTTTTTGCGAACCACAAAGCCTCCTATATTTATCTGGGCTGGGCGCCGTCTTTAAGGGGTAAAGCGGCCACTTATTTGATTGGCAAATAGGCTTCAATGATTCAACCACAAACTGTAATGAGAATATCATGATAGATCTAATGTAAATATAGGCCTCTTTGCTCGATGCAGGTCCGTACGCTGATTTTTTTTGGGGGGGGGAGGTGACCGTCAAAAATTTGTTGGTGGTTTTTTGTTTTGTTTTTTTTTTTTTTTTTGTTGGGTGGTGGGGGTGGGGTGGTGTTCCCACCCCCAACAACACTCCCCCCCACACCCACCCCCCAACCCACCCACACCCCCACCCACCCCCCCCCCCCCCCAACCCCCACACCCACCCCCCCCAAAGGACATGTCTTTGTTTTCTACCAGTTCAAAATCGGCCTTAATACTGAACAGCCTTAATCGCCGCCACGGCTGCAGTGTTGTTGATGGTAAAAAGACATCGCGGTAAATGGGGCAGGAGGAAGAGCCCGCCCCCCCACCCCCCCCGAGCTCACGTGTACCATGAGGAACTAGGTGCTGGAATCGTAAGAAGGAAGGACCGTCAGGAAGAGATGATGGACCGCCCCACCCCCCCCCTCTCGCCCCCCACCAAGATCCAAGACATAGCCGCCCCCCCTCGACAATGTTCAGAAGAAGGGGCAGTAGAAAAGCATAGACCGAAAAACCAGAGTGGGGGCAGAAGCAAATCCCACCCCAACCCCCCCCCCACCCCCCCCGCCCCCTTTGTTGTTCTTTTTTAAACATCTCATCAAACACTCCCAAAATTTTCCTTTCTTTCAAATTTTCCTAGTAAATTTCTTTCTAATTTCTTTCTTCTTTCCTTTCTGGACATAAATTTCTGGATCTAAATTGCTTTGGATCTTTTAAACCTCTTTTTTGGGCGTGTGGCCGCAAATATGGTCTAAATTCCTAATAGGATTTTAGTTGCTGGTATAATTTTATACCCCATGGTTTTTAAATTTATAAATTTGATACACCATGTACATACACCGCATTTAACGTTGAATGTCACCCTTGTAAACATAAGTAACAATTGGGCAGCCATGTTTGCAAGCAACGCCAGGCCTTTATTTTGCAGAACTTTTTGAGTAAAATATGACATTATAAATCCTATCAATTCATTTTTATTATTTACCATCCTAAATTATTATTATTGATTCCATGTTTTATCATTATTAGGTAGATTATTTCTATTATTATAAAATTTATCTAATTATTATTAAATTATTATGGTTATTTTATTACATATTATTATTTTCATTGTTTAACATTTGATTTTACTCTTTCTTAGTATTTTAAATATCGTGTGGGTATTATTTTTATTATTTTGGGTGTAGGTGCTTACCACAATACATCCATCAATATATCCATCCAAACAGTCCTTTATATAATCCTATAAAATTCTTTTATATTTTAAAACATCTTATTATATTAATCTTAAAATATTTGATTATTATTCCATATGTAGATGCTTCCAAGACAGTCCACTATTTATATTAAAACTTTATTATTTAACATGGTTTAGATTGCTTCCAAAACAGTCATTAGATAATCCTACTGCCGGTCTTTTTATTATTTACCATTATTTATTTATAATTAGTAATTATTAAAATTCCAGTTTTAATTTTATATCCTTATACATCATTATTTTTAATTATTATCATATTATCAACATTTTATTAAATAATTAGTGGTTATTTTATTATATACTTAGTAATTAGTTATTCAGTCTTAATCATACCAATTTAAATTAATGTTATATATTTTTATTATTTTTGGTGTAGTGGCTTCCAAACATCATTATAGTAATCCTTCCAAAACGTCATTATATAATCCTATAAATCCTTTTATATTTTTGAACATATTATTTATTATTACTATTATTATTATTTAGGTGTAGGTGGCTTCCAAAACAGTCACTATTAATGAAATGTCTTATTGTCCCCGCCGAAACGAGTTCGGAACGGGGACTATGAAATGAAGCGTCTCCTTTCGTCCGTCTGTGACAAAATGTTAACCCATGTTGTAATAAACGTTTTCTGGATTCCGTAAGGGACGTGCGACATGTATGTACTTGGTGGAAGAAGCAGGCCTGATGATTATCGGAACCTGATTAGATTTGTGGCCGTACATATGCTAAACTTAAGTACTAATTTGCATATTTATGAGAATTTTCCGCAAATCCTGTGTACAAGATTTTCTGGGTTCCGTAAGGTCGTATAATGATGTACCTTGGTGGAAGGAGCAGGCTGAAGAGTTCTCGACCGCGATTAGATTTTGGGCGTATTTCGGGCAACTTCAGTAAATGCAATTAAGCTAATTAATACTGCAACATATCAGCTTATTGCTATACATTTTTGAAACGGTACATCGATACTCAAATTCCCTCGCTTCATGAAAGCCTATCATGAGGCACAAACAACCATTTTTTGCAATTTGGACATCATGTGTATATCTGCGGCTTAGGATGCATGAGCTAATTAATCGCGTAATTGCGGTATCTCTGAAACGGTACATCGTATATGCAAATTTCCCTGTGCCTTCGCTACATGAGACTACTTTGCTATAGGGTAGGGGTGAGGGTGGTTGGGGAAGGGGGTGGGGAACTTGTTCGGGGTTGTTTGTGGAGGGTTGGGTATTGCGGGGTGTTTGGGAGGGGGTTGGGTAGTGATTTGGGTGTTGGGGGGGTTGGGGATGGGGAGGGTGTGTGTTTGGTTTGGAGGGGGTTGGGTATTGGCGGGGTGTTGGTGGAGGGGGCGTAGGGGTTGTTGCGGGGTGTTAGGGGGAGGGGGTTGGTTATTGCGGAGTGTTGGGGGAGGGGGTAGGGGGGTTGCGGGTGTTTGGGGAGTGGGTTTGGTATTTGCTGGGTTTTGGGAGGGGGGTCGTTCGTAGTTGTTGCGGGGGTGTTGTGGAGGTGTATGTGTTTGTCGGGGGTTGTGGAGGGGTTGGGTATTGCGGGTGTTTGGAGAGGGTTTGGGTATTACGGGGTGTTGGGGAGGGGTTGGTATTGGCGGGGTGGGGAGGGGGTAGGGTATGATTGTGGGGGTGTTGCGTATGGGGTTGGGTATATGCTGGTGTGGGGAGTAGGGGTGGGTATATTAGCAAAGGGTGTTGGGGAGGGGGGGTAGGGTGTTTGCGGGGTGTGTTGGGGGAGGGGTGGAGTGTTGTAGTGTATTGGGTAGGGGTGGTAGTGTTTGTATGGTAGTTGGGGGAGGGGGTGGTAAGTGTTGTCTTGTGTTGGGTGAGCGGGGTGGCAGTGTTGTATGGTGTTGGGGAGGGGGTGGAGAGTGGTTGTATGGTGTGATTGGGGCAGGCTGACGGAGTTGCGGGTTGTTGTGTAAGGGAATGGCGGGTTGCAGGGAGTGTTGGCGAAAGGTCGGCTGATTGACATGGCTATTGGGGTTGGGGTATTTACGCGGGTTTGTGTGTGTTTGCGGGTGGTGTTTGTGTGCGCGGGTGGGGCAGTTGGGGGGTGTGAAGAGGGCGTTCGGTTCTTGCGGGTGGTTGGGAGACGGGGATGGGTTTTTGCTGGGCTGTTGGGAGTAGGGTTGTAGTGTTGCGGGGTATTGTGAGGGATGGGGTGGTTTGAAGTTGCATTTATTGCAAGTCAGTGATCGCAACATTCGGCGGCGGGGACATTTTTTCCGCATCGCGTAAATACATTCGGCCTTGTTTTTTAAACATTGAAATAATAAAATTAAAAAAAAAAACATTCCATTTATATCCTATCATATTCATTTTTATTATTTAACATTACTTATAATTGTATATTAATTTTGTGTAGTGGCTTCCAAAACAGGCATTATATAACTCCCATCCATTCATTTTTATGTATTTAACATATTTCTTTATTAATAAGTAAGAAATCTATATATTAAATCAGTGGGTCTGTGTGTAATGGTCTTACCGTGTCTATTTTTCTTCCGGGAGAAACTCGAGGGGTCCACGTTTCCTGAACTATGGTTGCTGTGTGCCCAGTGACCGTCTGAAGACCGAAGTTTGTATTGGGTGAGTGTATGCACAGGTCGAGACAAGGTCATTCAATGTTCAAAGGAGTTCCAAAATGGGTAAATAGTGGTGTATGGAAATGAAACTTGGAGGGGCGGGGTTGATTTTTAATTGCCAAAAATCTTTAAGGGCAAGTGACAGGACATCGGGGGTCATTCAAGTCAATTGAACCACGAAACCCGAGTAATCGCCTAGTATAATTAGTATTCACATTATATCGGTTGAACATTCAGTGCAAACTCATTTGGCGTTTTACGGGGAAAACAAACCAGGTTGCAATCCTAGATCTTTTTTAACTAAATACTTTGAGACCAAAATTCAGTATCTAATATCGAAAGTGTGGATCTAGACTTACTTCAAATTTGGATGCAGTTTTTGATAACCTTTGCCAGTTTCACCACATGCCAAACAACGTGCTAATTTGCATAAATATGTGTTTGGGAACACAATATCTCAAAACCCTAACACCATAGACATGTGGTTATATTTTCAAATTAAAGCTCCTGACATACTCCAGGCCAACCTAAAAAACACTTGATTTTATTTAACATAAAAATCAGAAATTTATTTTGTAAAATGATGTAAAATTGTGAAAGATTTGGGGAAAGTGCCAATTAAATTGTGCATAGTCTAATTTATCAATAAATATATTTAATTTTTCGTTTTGGTCATAAGCAATAAACCCTTTCTGTACACGGGCCAATTTTGTATACGTTTGTAACTCATATTTCAGTGGCTTTAGAGATGCGTCACAATGCTTGCAGTCAGTTTAACAAGCCATCTTAAAAGAAGATAATAAAGACTCTGCTTGTTTTGAACTAATTTAAGATGCCATGTTGATGCTGATTTCTGATATGCACTGAAAATAATAATTTTGACCTTTTTGACAACCTAACATTGACAATTTTGACCGGGTGAGCGCTGGAGCGCTTGTCGCTGTTCAAATGATGTAAACAATACCGGGAGGGCGAACTTGTTTTTTTTTTGTTTGAAATTTGGGACAACAACACTTCCTTCAGAAGCACTTTTCGTCATGTCTTTACTAATGCGCGCAAAACTTGTGTGTATTTCCTTCTTACCCTTTACCTTCTTTTTTTCGATTTTAATGTTGTTTGTGTATGTGTGCAAGCGCATGTGAATTGGATCTGTTTGGTTACTAATAAAATTCGGGATCAGATTTTTTTTAGGGACACTTAAAAAGTAAAAAAAAAACCCTAGTTTTACTTACTCGTGAAATCATCTTTCTGACCTCTTTGGAAGATCGCAATTTTGGGCTAAAAGCACAAAACGTTTATCTACCCATTTGCTCTTGTACATACCCGCCGATACATCATTATTTGGTATGACTTTTTGAACCCGTGGTCACACCGCCGGTAGAGTAGCCATAGGCTGTTCAAATAGCCTTTACTTTGTTGTATAGAATGCAAACTGCAAACTTGGCTTTGTTCTTCTCAAAATTTTGGTTTGACGAAAGCAGAAAGGATTTCATTTTGACTGAAAATCATATCAAAGGTACGATTAAATTTTACAAACAACTTATAAAAAACAAAACAAAAAAAACGTTTCTTTATTGCGGTTGATTTTGCTGGGATTTATTTGGGTTTCCAAACAATGTCCTGGGCCATAATTACGTCAACAAATTGGCAGATGCCACCACAATGTCATGGCAAACCCACTCAGATGGTTTTCCTTTAACCCTTTCGGCACGGGCCATTCTGTATAACGTAATATAGCACATATTTCATTGGGCTTTAGCGTTGCGTCACAAACTCGTGCAGTCATTTAAAGCCATCTACATATATCGAGCACAGACTAGGCGTGTTTTGATCTAAATTTAGGATGCATTTTTCTCTGAGTCGATATGCAACTGGAAAATTTAATAATTTTGACCTTTTTGAAAACAAAATTGATAAATTTTGCCCGTTGATCGAGCTGGAGTCGCCGTGTTCAAAGGATTAAGTACTTCATGGTATAACTTTTATGTTTTTTGAAGCAAGCCTGAAGTTCAGGTTTTTACAATTGGTCAAAGTGGGCCAAAATCTTAAACAAAGAAAACGCATTTCGCATAGTCATTTTTCTAAAAAAAACCCCAACAATGCAGTTCGCATTGCGAACTTTTCACATGTCTTTCTCTGAGACAAACTTTTTTTTGTGCCGTCATGGTAATATAATTGTTACTATGCGTTAGCTCGGTTTGCGGTTCCATTGACCTTGAATGACCCTTGAGTCCTTGTTGTGACCTTTCAGATTTTTGGCATCCAACAATCACCCCACCTCCAAGTTTCATTCCCATACACCAATGTATTTTTACCCCACCATTTGACCCTCCTTTGACCTTGAATGACCTTGTCATGACCTTTGATCCACTAACCAATACAAACTCGGTCTTCGGACGGTCAATGGGCACCCACCCACCAAGTTTTAGGAACGTGCGACCCTCGGTCTCGGAGAAAATAGACACGGTCAGAGGGCACCATTCAAGGTCAGTGTATTGTGAAACTTACCGTTTGACACAAAAAGATCTTCCTGCCCTTATAGTAGATTTCAAAATAAGTGAGACCTCATTAAAAGTTTTAGTCTGTCCATTCACCGTGAGAGGTAAGAGGAAATATTTTAATGGCCATAGGTAGAAAAGTTTATGGTACTCACAATGTATAGTAATGTAGCTAATACACACACTGGCCAGAAGTATTGCAACATGCAGAAAAACAATTTATATTCAAAAATTGATTTAAAATGGCACCAGGGATTCTTGACTACACATTACGTAATTATTGTCAGAATTACGATTTTCAAACAGATATGGTTTCCCAGAATGAAATAGTGCGAAATACGTTTGATTTGCTTGTCATGTTCCCAAAATATTGCTGGTTAAAGAGGCCAGTTAATGATATCTTGCCGATTGTACTCCAGAAGGAATACAGGCACAGGAACGTCAAAATGGCTGCAAAATAATCACTAAATGGATTATATGGGTTTGTTAGGGTTACTCTACTCTAAATTTTAGGGTAACAATCGGAGTGGTTGTATGGACCGGAAATGAGATAATGTCAATAGAAAACGGAAGCACGTCCAGGGCCGTTGGACTCGGGAAATTTAATGACGAGAAAGCGGTCACGTGATAACTTGAAAACAACTTTTAAACAAGATAATCCGTAAGATGTAGGTCAAGAATACATGGTATATTTTGAAATCAATTTGTGATTACAGATTTCGTTTTTTGCATGTTGCAATACTTTTGGCCAGTGTGTGTAAATGTTGACATAAAATACATTGTTTCACATCTAAGATAGCTTGGATGTTTTATTTGAAGTATCAGGATGAAAACACCAGCAAATATTTCATTGAATGTTGTTATTTGAACATAACTTATCTTTGACACTACAAAATATTCTTTATCACAGTACTGGGGAAATAATGCATTCGTGTATACCAATGCATACATAACACAACTAAATTGTTTTATTTTGCCATAAAAAGTGGGCCAAACTTGATAAGAGTTTAGCACTAGGCGGATTTGACAAGTCCTTCTATCAATAACAGACCATTATAGAACTGAATGCATCATGTTCCATTAAGCCGATTTTGTCAAGTAACTTTGAACCATGGATACAATATGTTTTGTGATGGCAACAAATTTAAAGGCCTAGTCTCCACATGGCCGAGGATTGAACCATCGCCCCTATGGATTTATGTATGGAGTCTCACGTAATTTGAAATCTACTATAATTAAAACTATTATTGTGAACTTTTCGTATTCTTTTAGCTGCTTCTTTACTCTTATCTTTCTCCAATATGGTTGCCTTGGATAGTTGCTTTTCACCAGATTAGGTAGAGTAGAGGCATCTGAATCCAGAAAAGATCAAGACTTAACCGATTTCACTGTAACATATAAAGAAATTCTCTCAGCAGACGGTTCAGGTGTATCCGCCCTACTCTCTAAATGCAAAAGAGTGAATTTCACTCTTATAGAGTGACTACAAGGCCCACTCCAAAAAAGAGTTAAATTTCACACCTTTCAAAGAACCTTTTTTGGATCAAATTTTCTATTGATAATTTACAAAATAATACAACTTTATTACTTTTTAAATTATCAAGAGTAAATTTGACTAAAGACATATTCCTTGAAGGGTATGAAATTTCACTCTTTGCAGAGTGGGCCCTGTAGTCACTCTATAAGAGTGAAATTCACTCTTTTGCATTTAGAGAGTATGTTCTTGGGAGTCAAGTGGGCATTTTTTTTTTCTCATATCTCTTGCTTCAAAATATTCCTGAATTTCCACTCGTTATTCTTTGTGTATAAATTGATGTATAATCAGATAATTATGATACTTGTATTTACATAGAAATTTTATCTAATGAATTCGTATTTTGTCGTTTAATAAATGATGTTAGTTTCTTTTTCGACACGAAGTGTTTAGAGGCCTTTACATTAGGCGCTATATCAAGATTGTTATTGTTGTTGTTGTTTCCGGGGTTGTTTCATCTTCATCTTTACTTTTTCAAAGAATGAGGTAGCTCATAATGGAGTCAACATCAACAGCAAGCGTGGCCGCCTGCTCAATCGCTTTTGCAATCGTTTTCGCAACCTGGTACTATTTTAAGCGTCGAAAGGCAAGACCGACACTCGGCAATTCATATGACTACCTTGTGATAGGCGCTGGGAGCTCAGGCTGCGTAGTGGCCAACAGACTCTCTGAAGATAGGAACAAAACGGTTTTACTCTTGGAAGCGGGACCATCGGATGATGTTGATCCTAAGATTCACATACCAGCTTCTTACATGGAGTTGCAATGCACGGATGTAGACTGGAATTTCCA